>ML812762.1:86059-99368 GCA_009831015.1 Picea engelmannii
TTCCATCAACTTAGCTTCCATTGAATCCATCTTAGCTTCCATTGAATCCATCAATTTAGCTTCCATTGAATCCATCTTCTTTTGTAGTTCATTTATGTCCCTACACATTTCTTCACCTTCATCAAAAGTCCAATTGGGATTTTTCGGAGGCTTATTTGGTGTAGAAGGTCCCTTTTTTGGTGGCATGTTGGCCAAGATTTTGAGGTGGTTCTGCTAGACAATATTTATTCTGTTATATCTCCCAATTTTTGGCCCTTATGGGTATTAAACCTTCTTTCAGGTAGTTCTCTGATATTTCTTCTCTGCAATGCCACAGGTCTGATCAAAATTGGATGTGCCAAGTGGAATTTACAATAACTTCCTCACAACTTGCCAATTTTTGGCCTTTTCCGGAGATCTCACTTGTGTAGAATTCCCCGCACAAAATAATTGATATAAAATTCTGAAACTCATACCCAAAATACTACAGACTGTCCAAGATCCAATGCAACCAGTCCCACTCAATTTGGATACTCTAGCAAGAAGTTATGCTTGTTTTACCTAGAACACCTTCTTGAGTCTAGTCAATAGGACTAGTCAGATACCCTATCTTACACAAGGTGTATCTAAAACTTTAAGATGACCCAGAAGCTGAAATTTTTACCACAAGTACCTTACTAATTTCTGTAAATGGCCTCCATAGGATAGGGTTTGAAACGTTACAGAAAAAAATTTATAGCGAAAATTCCACAATGACTCATTTCAGGATGATTCCAGAACCCTATCTTGTACAGGTTGTATCTCCGAAAGTATAAGGCCTCAAGAGCTGAATTTTGAACCCAACGTACCTTGATCCGTATGCTAAATACCCTCCAAGAGGTTCCTTCTGAAATGTTGTATAAAAAAAGTTATAGCGAAAATTCCACGGTGTCTCAGATGTAGGAGCGAAACCCCAAGACCTTGAGCTCTGATACCATATGTTAAGAACCAAACATCAATATAGCATATAAAAACCTCAGGAAAGGTACTCAACGCCTTGAAAAAGAGATAATTTCAGTTAATAAGCCTCTTCGAGGGAGAAACCTCCTTTTACCCCACTTAAATGTTCAAGTACAAGATGATTCAAAATGAAAATGTCTCCTTGGTATATATAGGAGACTAGGAGGTATAATTACAAATAATGGCCTAAAGCCGACATAATTAAAATAACATTACTAATCTAAATTACAACTAATGGCCTAAAGCCGACATAAATAAAATAGCATTACTAATCTAATATGCCCCAATTAAGGGGTAATGAGCCAATATTAGGGCTTAACAAGAAGTCTCACTCGAAGTGTTGATGAGATAGATAGATAGGGAAGGGTAGGGAGAAAACTAAGGAAGATCCATAGAGCGTTCGGAACTCACTCTTGTTCTTACGCAATCAACATTATCAGATTGGAAACATCTAAATGCAAGAACCAGACCTACTTGCGAGGGATGATTTTAAGGATGGAAATTTATTTTAAAATGTAGAAACCTTGGCGAATCTTACTAATCCTGCATATGCCAACTATAAATGATTAGAGATATGTTTGTAAAAATATTCAAATTTCTAAAGATTTTATACAGTTTTTATAAAATTTTGGCAATTTTTAAGGTAAAATAATTTTATCCTATATAATTTGGGCGAATCATTTTTAAAATAGCGAATCTCGTTTTTGGAAAAACCATGAAAAATTAGCCCATGAGCGAAATTTATCCCTTGAAATCATCCCCGCTACTTGCATAGCGAGTAGAATTTAAACATAGAATCATCAATTAGAACTCATAAGCTATGCAGAAACACTGTAATGCATAAGCAAGCATGTAAAGACACATCAGATTTTAAAATTTATCCCTTCATCATATTATCTTAGAGATCTTTCTTACATCACAGACTCATAATTACATAGAAATGTTTAATATAGACTCTTGACTTCAGACCTCAAACAAAAAGTTTTGATTTCCTAGCTGAAAGATCTCGTTTATTCCAGACTCTACTCTTCTCGATTACAACAACTAGCAACCAACCAACTCCCAAAACCCTTGGGAGGTTCCAATAGAAATGAACCAACCCAACCTAACCAACTGACTAACTCTTTTACAATTATATTTTGTCCTATATATAGTTGGGTTATGTCTTCTTGTTCTGTTGCAACGGTTTTTTGCTTAGCTGAGGTTGCGCTGGCTTCCACAATTATTTTCTATTATTCCTCCTTCCAGCCTCTAATGGAGTTTGCGCGAATCATGCTTAATCAAAACTTGCGCAATTCTTTCTCAAAAATGAAGGGTCGAACATACATGAGGAAGCACCATGAATAGAGGCTTATAGATAGGAAGAGCATCCCCAAGGAGAAGTTACCCCTTGTCATTGATGTCAAAGGGGGAGAGAAAAATAGAAGAAATGAAGAGAAGAGGCGTGAAGGCAGGGGGAGACAACATGAGCATGAGAAGTGGTGTGTTTCCATAAATGCCAAAGGGGGAGATTGTTGAAATATTAATTATTGAAAGATTAATGAATTGTCAAAAGATTAATTGTCTATATTAATTATTAAATTGTTTAAATATTGGTTGTCATTGATGTCAACACTTGAACAGGAAGTTAACAGGTTGCATGTCAAAGTAAAGAAGTTGTAAATATAAGATAACAAGTTGCATGTCAGTTGCATGGTAAAGAAGTTGTAAAAAGGGAGTTAATAAGTTGATCAAAAGTTAACAAGTTACATCAAAAGTTAACAAGAAGCATGTTAGTTGAATGTGCATGGAAGTTGCATGTCATTATGATATTTATCTTTATAACATGGATAAGATTCCATTGTACATCACTTCTATGAATCACTCTTGAGAGTACAAGTTGGAGATATGAGGCAGTGAGTCAAGGTCAGAGAAGTCTAGTGAAGGAAGAAGTTTTTAGGAGACAAGAGTATAGAGAAGAGGTTTCATACAAGAATTTTTTAGTATATCCTCGAGTTTTAGGAAGAAAAGCATGGACATCCGCGACCTGCAGTGAGGAAAAACATGGATACCCATGGGCATACAATGCACACAGTCGTGGACCTGTGAGGAAAAATTGTGGAATATCATGGATCTAAAACATCAAGTTAGCTACAATCTGAAGGTATGTCTTCATGTGTGTGTTAGGGAGTTATTTTGAATAAATCAAGAACATGTATGTCTCAATAATTCATAACTTGTTGATTTGGAGAATTCTCTTGTGGATTTTGGAATGAGTAATATGTTGTTGCATTCTTGATGAGGTATTGGTATCAGTAGCAGCAACATAGGTATTAGGAACAACAACAACAAAAATATATTAATTACAGTAGCAGAGGTAGTGACAGGGTTGTCTATAGTTATATTTCAGGCCAGTTGGATGGGGAAAGGAAAGGGGGTTGTAGCTTCCTTCCAGTTGGAGTTGGATAAATAGGGATTTGGAGCTTCCTTAAAGTTGCATCATGTAAATAGGGGGTTGGAGACTCCTTCCAGTTGTATATGGAGAAACAGGGAGTTGGAGCTTCCAATGAATGTACTCTTTGATAAATAAGAAAAGCATTCAGTGGTTATTCTTGCATTGGGTTTCCACGTAAAATTTCAATGTATTGTGTTATGTGTTGTTTATGCATTGATTTATGGTATTGATTATATATTGAATGTTTATTGAATATCATTGAAGATTTATATTTAGGTTAAAGTAAGAATTGTCCTAATATTGATTCACCCACGTCGCCTCTCAGTATTCCAACAAAAACAAACTTAATGGGCTCAGTGATTACCCCTAGCTTAATGATGGTACAACACACATTACCATACTACCACTTGCATAACTCCTTTTGAAGCACTCTACAAGAAAAATCCGCCATCAGTTCTCTCATACATGCCAGGTGTCTCTAAGGTTTAGGAGGTGGACAAAAATCTTACAGTTCGAGCAACCATTCTTCATACCCTCAAATAAAATTTAGTCCTAGCTTAGAATCACATGAAGTACAAGTAGATTAGGGTCGTTCTGAATGTCAATTCTCTCAAAGGGACCAAGTGTTTCTTTTTCTAAAACCTTATAATAAGACTTCACTCAAAGATGAACATTATCATAAACTTTCCCCCAAGTTTTATGGTCCTTATACAATTCTCAAGAAAGTGAGGACCATGGCCTACTAGTTAGATCTACCTAGTCATTTTAAGATCCATCATGGTTTTCATGTCTCATGATTAAATAAAGTTATTGGAACTAAATGCCAGACTCAAACCAGTCTCCATTTGGATGAAGAAGGTTCCATTTGCTTGTAGCCCCAAGCAGTCTTGGACAAGCATGAGTGTCATATCCTTTGTAGAACCATCAAGGAAGTGTTATTTCAATGGAAGGACACAACGCTAGAAGATTCCACATGGGATCCAACTACCATTATAAAATAATTTCCTCATATTCGGCCTTGGGGACAAGGCTATTCTTCAATGGGGAGGGCATGTTAGGGACCTAACCTCCCTAACCTCTTACATAGTTAGCATAATATATTTTCCATGTAATAAAGTCCAACATTATTTAATAAGGCCTATTTAATAATTTGAATGTTGGGTAACCAATTTGATATCCTTCTCATTGCCAAGTCATCCCTTTTTTATCATCCTTTCACTTATTCACTGCCACTTTCACCATTATTCTTTGTAAATAAGTTGTGACAAGTTTATAAGCATCAAGTGGTTAATTTTTATATATTTTCCTTAATTTTGATGAATTAATTAGGATTGTGGTTGGTTTACTAATGACACTTTATGAACTGTGATTCCTATAGTGATAGTTCAGTTCAGTGCAGCTCAGTTCCTGTACCATTAGTTCGCTTCCAATACCCAACACCATTCATTGGAATAATTTTTCTTCTCCAACTAGAATTTTGCCACAAAGGTTTTGAATCCAAGTGTCTTAAGATGGCTCTATGTTCATTGGATTGCACCCAGGTCACACATGTGAACCTCCATCTCCCAGTCAAAATTAACAACAATTTTTAGGTAGCAATATTTTAACACGATTTTCGGAGAGATGAAAATGAATCTCAAAATTTTGGACCATGGGTTTTGTGCAGAACAACCTAAATTGAGCATTGCACACATGGATTTCTCAAAAAGTGAAAGATGGAGGAGATATGGGTGAATCTCTAAACTTGTTTTTCCCATATTTTCTATTGCAGTCAGTTTTCAAATTTGTAAAATTCAAATTGAATTTGATTTGATAGTTCTAAAATTGGGGAGTTGATTTGATCCACCCCATTGTTCTTCTCTATATAAATGCACACACAAAGGAGAGGAGATGGGGATATATTTTTTCTAAGTGCCAGAGTGACTTTAAAATGTTGATAGAATAAGTATTTCAAGGATGCATTGATGTAATTTCAAAACAATATTCTAATACAAATGCTTTGTCTTTTGGTGTTCTAATATCATGTCCTCTTAACCTATAAGTTCACCCAACTCATTGTCCATGTTGAAAAGGGCCCACCAATAGGATGAGCGAGTATGTTTTGTATTTCTAGTTTGTGTATTTTATTGTGTGTGTGTAATTTCCAAATAGTATAGATCGTATTGTTATGCCTATGCTCTGTTCCTTATCATTTTTCCAACCAATCCAATTTTTGTTTAATCCTTTGAGTGTTTGATTTATCTCCACAGGAAACCCAGGATTTGAGTGCTATAATTCACAATTATTCATCATTTAGTTTGAATGCACATATACGATTTTGTTTTCCTGATTATTGACACAATTTTCATAACAACTTAACTGTTGTATAAATTGCTTGTGAGATGCATATTGAATACAATGCTTGAACAAGATCTATGATTCACTTTTCAAGCTATATTTTCATTTTTATAAGAGAGCATGGCATTCATATAAATCGTGAATTCTCAATATTCTTAAGATATCATTAGAAACGTATATTCAATTTATTGTTACAACAAATCTTGATTGTTGAATGTAGAGAAAAAGAAATGATGTCTTGTGATTATTGGAGTGGTTGATATTTTGTTGGTTTTGATTTCTTTTAAGTGATTTAAACATCAATTCCTTCATTCGGTAGATACATTCAATTGATCATTTACAACTTTTAATGGTTTGACATATCGTTTTTTGTACTCTTTTGCATCATTGTCATTTGATGGACTTTTATTAACATAGTTATTAGAATCTCTTTGGAGGAATGTATCGGTCATCATTCATAAGTACAGGAACACTTAACGATTGAAGTGAAAGATTGTACTTCAATCCATCTATTCTATCAAACCCAAAATACTGATAATTGGTTTTAGTTTGGTCTTTAATACTTTACTTTTATTTATATATGTTCAAGGATGGATAGATAAAAAGGTCTGAATTGAGTCATGTTTACACATACATGAACCATCTGGATGTAACATGTAGAGCTACCATAGGATCTATTATACTCACATATGAACCATGAATGCAAGTGTCATCTATTTCTATGTGTTTAGTATCTCTGCATAATTTGATGAGTACTATGTATTTACATTTCATGTTTGTTGGGTTAATCAAAAGAATTGAATTCATTGGCTTGTTGATTTAATAATCTCCTAGAGTGCAAGAATGCTTAATTTTCCAAGTGAAAGACTGCAAGATACACCTATCAATGAGAATCAAACCAGTGAACCAATAAATGGTTCTAGATTTGATTTATGTTCCTAAGTATTTTTAATTTCTTCACACACTGAAATATCAAGTGTTCATTGATTACACAAGGTTCCATTAGAGATATATGTATGCGAAAATAAGATATCTTGACATAATATGAAAGATCCATTGCAATCTTTTTACAAATCTGTGAATACAAGATAAGGTGCTTCAAATTAGTTTCTATGTGGTTTGATTGTAGATAGGTTAGGATAGGCCCTAATCCTACATTTCTTGTACTTGAATCTCAAAGTCTACGAACTTCTAGATTGATGATTTAATGTCAAGGATCTATACTTATAAATAACTTGACATTTTTGGCGACGTTACCAAAGAGGTGATAAATGGATTAGAGAACCTACATTGTTTTTGAGCATAATTCTATTGCACCTGAATTTAATACTTGGAGGAGGAGAAATTGTAATATGCAAAGGCGCCCTCACTTCGGTATTTATGAAAGGGTTCTAGCTTGTTGCATTCACTTTAGTGAGTTTCTTCGAGCCCTATTTTGTTGGTTCAATGTTTCTTCTTTTAGTTTGATGCATGAAAAGTGAAGAGCTAACTCATGTGAACAGATAACTCGATGACAACAAGGTCTCAATAGCATGAGGAGTTCAAATACATGATAGTTTTTCATATTTGTTATGTTTGTGTTTAGCAGTGTGCTTTCATTTCCATTGATTTCATTTGTTTCCTTATTTTTAGGTGTTGTAAGATCCCCATGCAATAATCCATGTTGCAATACAGGAAATATTTATTAGCGAGAAGAATTCATAAATTTTCAAGAATCTGTCAAGTAAAGAAGGATTTTATTCCAAGAAATATCTCAAATCCTAATTTGGAAAAATCTCGGCATCTCGGGAGGAGAAAATTTTGACAGCAATCAGGAACATACATGCACTCTGGGAAGTGATCTAATGCAGGAGCATCCTTTCCACCTCAGCATGTGCTAGCAATGCATCACATCAGTGCACATTCAAGAAGGGAGAGAGGATCAACCCTCTCATTTTTCCCTAAATTTAAAAATTCAATGTAATAAATTGTTATTAAATGTTGTAAGGCTTGAGTAGAGTCGATTCATGGGCTTGTACAGGCTGTAGATAGAGTCTCCTTTAATGGCTAAAGGTAGGTTGATCTAAATCTGATTCATACTAGATTTCCATTTATTGTAATAATCCTTAGTAGATATGCACTTTGATGGTAATTAGACACCACTAGTGCATTTGGAGGGAAATCTCGATGAGCCCCTCTTGTATAAAGCGTTGCATGGTATGCCTAGAAGGACTTCCAATAGAGTGGTTCAGGGATAAAAATGTGATTGTAAATCATTGTAATCTAAGGAGAGGAGAGAAAAGTCCAGACTTTGTTGTAGTCTGAGCTTGCACATATTGTAATTGATAGTCATATTTATATAAAGAGATCAATTTTCCTGCATAAGATTTTTTGTATGTTTATGAATCTTGTCAAAGTGTGTTTAAATGTTGTAGATGTATGAATAGGTTTCATCTACAGAGGTAAGATAGAATTCACTATTTGTCTGTGAGTTTTTTGAGTTGTTCTGGATTCTTTTAGTCTAAGTGCAAGGAGTGTACGACAAAGTATTGAAAACTCTGTGAGCCAGTGCAAGGAGTGCGCATATGAATTTTTCTTCAGGTTCAGAGGAGAACGTGCCAGGTGGGAACACCAAAAAAGTTTACAGAGTCAGAGAGGAGCCTCAAGGTTATTGAACACCTTGGAGGAGAAACTGTGTAGAGAAGGCACAACAGATAGAGTTGTTGAATACTCTCTAGAGCTCTGCCAGGTGGGCATTGAGTAGGTGCAAGTGTGCACAAGAGAGATTTGTTTCGAGTTCATGGAGAAGAGTGTCAAGGAGAAGACACCACAGATTTTTTGAACAGTCTATGGGCTCATAAAGGAGTGCTTTGAGTAGGTGAAAAGAGTGCACAGAACCAACACGTTCTAAAGTATTGGAGGAAATCGAGGAGAACCAGAGTTGTTGAATACTCTGGAAAGATCTGCAAGGAGTGCATCGAGTCAAGCACAAGTGTGCGTAAGGAGACAATTGACTTATTATACTATAGGGAGAGGCTCTGCAAGGAGAACATTGATCAGACACCAGGAATGTGCAGGGATATTTTATGAAAGATCTTCTAAGCCCAAAGCCACATGAAGGCTTAGTCAGGCGCAAGGAGTGTGCAGAGGTGTGAAACTACTCCAATTTTAGAAGATCAAGAGGAGGAGCACATAGTGTGCTAGGAGGGCATCAGAAATATTCTAAGGAAGCAGAAGGGTTGAGATCGTTTGTAATTCTGAGAAAATTCACAAGCTCGGAAGAGATAGCGCAAGGTGTGTGAAGGAGAGGGAACTTGCTTCAAGTTCTAGAAGCTCAGAAAGAGGAGTGACAATAATTGTTGGATCGAGTTACAAGGAGAAATCTAGATCATTGAATCCTACATCCAAATATTAGAAGGAGAAACTAGAGAGGAGGAACAGATCTTAGCCATCAGATATGAGCGCGATGGACCAACATTCACTGGATCTAGGTAAGTGCATGAGCTCTAGATCTCTTTAAGTGCACAGGAGAGTAGACTCGTCGAGGTCTCGAAGTCCCAAAGGGAATCGAGATCGCCCATTCTCAAGAGAGACATGTGGCAATAGATCTGAGACTCTAGAGCAGAAGTTCTCTGGGAGTTCTCAGACAAAAAGAGTGAGGAATCGTCAAAGTTCTAAGGGTGGAACAGATCCTAGTTGTTGGTGTTGGGAGGGACATGTGGAGCAAGATATAAGACTTTGAAGGAATTGCACTACGGGATATTTCAGATGAGGTGGTTGCAGAATCTTTCGAAGCCCAGAGTATGGGAGAAGATCTCAGTCATCTGTCAGTCAAAGATGTGTGGCAGGAGATCCTGCATTTCAGATAAAGTGAGTGTAGAAGGGTAGAGAACTCTCGAAGAGCCGAGAGTCGAAGCAGAACTGAGTCATCCAAGCCAAAGGGACATGCATTGTCAGATCCTACACTCTGGAGAATAGTCACTCCGGAAGAATTGGAGTGTGAAAAAGAGAGGATACCCGAAGTCTAGAGTCTCGAATTCATCCCAATCATCCATTGGAAAAGGACACGTGATGGGAGATCTACCACTTCAGAGAAAAGTCACTCTGGGAGGAAAGAGGAGTTGGTTGTAGCAAGAACTACAGAAGGTCAGACTGTCAGAGTTCATCTGAGTTGTCCGTCATTAGAGGACAGGTGTCAGCAGATCCTTCATTTCAAAGGATAACCACTTCAGAGAAAGTGGGGTCACATGGATTGAGGAATCCAGAATGTCGATGCATCAAATTCAATCATGACCATTGAATAGAGGAGGATGCATGTCAGAAGATCTGACACTCCAGAAGGATTTACTCCTGAGGTTTCTATGTGTGAAGACTTAGGAACTGTCAAATCCCAGAGTCTCGAAGTAAATCAGATTTGTCAATTCTCTAAGGACACGTGGCATCAAATTGTGAACTTCAAAGATTTTCCACTCAGAGGTTTTGTGGAGTATTGTTTTAGAATTCGTTGAAGTGCCTAAACCCAAAATTGTTGTGGGTTGTTCACCTATGCAAGGAGCAGGGATCGTCGATCCCTCTCATGGAAGTTGAAATTTGCAAGTTCGGAGTTCGACGAAACTGAAGACACGGGAATCTAAGAAAAGCGCCCTAGAGGTTTATGTGAGTTCAAACCTATACTAGGAGGTGTAAAATGCCCAAAATCATCTAGGGTAAGCATATTTGGACCATAGCTTGGCCCAGGGTCCCTCAGAGGATTTTTTGGTATCATGAAGATCTCCATTCACTATTTCAAGTGAGGGGAAGAAAATATAATCCTGTGGACATGGTTTCAGGGCCAACATGAGACTCGAAGAATCAATCTGACTCAAATACTTGAACGATCCTAGACCGGGAGGTCATGTAGCCCTAGGAGGAAGAGGGGGGTCTGCATCAAGTGGTATCTGAGCTAAATTTCATCTGTAGACAACAGCTGAAGGAGGAAACAGAGTGTTGATGCTCTGTAAAAGATTGCTTGCAAGTGTGCAGCAGTCAGTAGAAAGTTAGGTGGGATGATGACAAGATAAAATGCTACTGAAGGCCATAAGCATGGTCGAAGAGAAGACCACCAATAGATGCGTAAAGCATAGATGGACAAAGAGATGGAAGAGATCAAAGAAGAAATTGAGAGGCTAACATTGAAGATGCAGTAAGAATCCTAGGTGTATTGGTGATCCGGATTTATGCATGAATGCAACAGAATACACAAATAACCATGAATACAAATATGCAGCGGAAATAACACTTCATTTCATTAATATCAAAGAAATGAATTTTTTTTACAAACAGAATAGAAATAAACTAGCTAAGGTGTTGGTAGCTTATCTCTGAGAAGAGATGTCATGAATACATGCCTCTAAACTCTGTGTTACAATGAGGCTCAAAGGCCTATATATTATTGAGAAACAATGGAAACCCTAAACATCCAAAAAAACTAACCCTAGGAGATGAAACGCCAGAATATGGGCCCCATCGAGGTAAATTGGTACATCAATTTCTCGGGGTCGTAACTTTGGCATACTATCTTCGTTTGACACATATGATACATCGTTAGAAAGATGTATCCGAGGAATATAACTATTAATAATGACTAGTATGATGATATTCGTTGACAAGTTGATGCCCAAAAAACGTCATTTAGGGCCTCAAAATGGCTCTGGAAGTTCAGGACCCAAAAAACTGCCAAAAATATTAAATTGTGCTACATTTAAGGAAACTGAAAAACTGAAAGAAACAATGGTGGGGGTCCAAGTGGAATAGGTGGGTGGCCACAAATATCCAACTGGATCATTCCTCCCCCCTTAGGAATCAATGGTCCCCATTGCGTTGAGTTCCTCCATGAGATGAGGAAACTTCTTCTGAACTTGGTCCCTAGTGAGCCACTTACCCTAGTGAAGGAGTTGGCCTGCTTTGACAACTCGATATAGTTGGATCCTCTGTTGGCGGGTGTTCTTAATATATGTGTCCATAATCCGATCAGTTGTGGCCCTTTCCATGCAATCGGGGTTTAACCTTGTTGGTGTGATTTTCTCTTCCATGTTGTTGAGTCTTTGTTTTGAAATATATAATGCCCTATATTATCTTGTATCTGAGCCTTTTTGCCTATGTTATAAGCCTATACTTGACTATTTCTTCTCAAACACATACCTAATAGCCTTGTTCATGGTCACAAGAGGTAATTCATGATTTAAAGCATGTTTTGTTTAACTTTCTTGAATTAATTTGATTAAAGTGTTTTATTTTGTATAGTCCTAATGGTTTGACTCGTGAGCAGCCTATCCGGTGCTTGCGTTATTTTGGTACTACCAGTCATTGTGCAATCCGGTACCAAATCTGTTACGGTACCTAAAGCAATTTTGATCCAATACTATCTGCTCCAAATAAATTATGGTACCAAGTCATCCGTTATTCCGGTATTGTCTGCTTCACGTCCATTCTGGTACTCAGATTCCCGATTGTGTGTATTCCGGTACCAAAACCTCTGTTTCCATCAGGCACCAGTTGGACCAGTATAATGATGAAGATTTCGAGAAGGCAGTTGAACATAAGCTCCCAAATCAGTTTTCCATATTATGAGAGACTCCATCACTCATGCACTTCGTGTCATGAGGATGGAGTCGATTCCTAGAGATTCAATGTAAATATCAAGTGTAATATCTTTAAAATTGTTTAGTACTTATCCATAGATATTGGTAGTATCAGTTTACCTTATATATAAGGAATACTATATAGGTGATAGGTTTGGATAATAAGGAATGTAATGAAGTCTGTTATCATAACCAGATAATACATATTGTTCCTATGTATGAAGTGAAGAACTATTGATCCAATTTACCAGTTGAATTAATGCAAAAGATATATTATGTCAATTCCTGAGTGTGAGTGAAACGTTTTAGTCTGTTACTTTCTTAAGAGGTTCCTTGTTGGTTCGGCAAGGGCCCACTGCCCCAACTAAGGTAAACCTCCCTGTATATGTTTTGTGTGATTGTGTGAGTATTTTATAGTAGTATTGTGTGTTAATGATCTTTAATCTATTTTCAGAGTTCAGCATTGAGTTAATTGTTTCTGGATTGGTGTGAACAATCAAGTGTTAGATCAAATAGATATTTCATTCTCAAACATTGAAGGTTTCCATTTAATTATTTGAAGTGTGTATTGATATCTTGAGTTTATGATTGCGGTAGATTTAATACATCAAGGAATTAGAAGACTTTATATCTCATCTTCATGCTCTGTAATGAAGACTCTTAGTTATGTTGAATGTTCCTTGTACTGGTTTGTTTGAATTGCATGAAGCTGGAATTGATTTTGATTTCAAGAGTGATTGGAGTTGGTTGCTATTTACTGTTTTGATTACTACAGTAGGAAAGCTTCTCAAATTCATCTCTTTAATTCATGATCATGGAATGAATAGACTTGTTTCTCTAGGATAGAATCCTTTTTGATTGGTTGTTTGTGTGAAGAAGTCTCATTATCAGTTTTCTCTTCTAATTTCAAGGGTGTTTGAAGTATTTAGAGATCTTAGAAACAAATTTTTTATGTTATTAA
>ML812762.1:99468-159133 GCA_009831015.1 Picea engelmannii
AACATACATGAGGAAGCACCATGAATAGAGGCTTATAGATAGGAAGAGCATCCCCAAGGAGAAGTTACCCCTTGTCATTGATGTCAAAGGGGGAGAGAAAAATAGAAGAAATGAAGAGAAGAGGCGTGAAGGCAGGGGGAGACAACATGAGCATGAGAAGTGGTGTGTTTCCATAAATGCCAAAGGGGGAGATTGTTGAAATATTAATTATTGAAAGATTAATGAATTGTCAAAAGATTAATTGTCTATATTAATTATTAAATTGTTTAAATATTGGTTGTCATTGATGTCAACACTTGAACAGGAAGTTAACAGGTTGCATGTCAAAGTAAAGAAGTTGTAAATATAAGATAACAAGTTGCATGTCAGTTGCATGGTAAAGAAGTTGTAAAAAGGGAGTTAATAAGTTGATCAAAAGTTAACAAGTTACATCAAAAGTTAACAAGAAGCATGTTAGTTGAATGTGCATGGAAGTTGCATGTCATTATGATATTTATCTTTATAACATGGATAAGATTCCATTGTACATCACTTCTATGAATCACTCTTGAGAGTACAAGTTGGAGATATGAGGCAGTGAGTCAAGGTCAGAGAAGTCTAGTGAAGGAAGAAGTTTTTAGGAGACAAGAGTATAGAGAAGAGGTTTCATACAAGAATTTTTTAGTATATCCTCGAGTTTTAGGAAGAAAAGCATGGACATCCGCGACCTGCAGTGAGGAAAAACATGGATACCCATGGGCATACAATGCACACAGTCGTGGACCTGTGAGGAAAAATTGTGGAATATCATGGATCTAAAACATCAAGTTAGCTACAATCTGAAGGTATGTCTTCATGTGTGTGTTAGGGAGTTATTTTGAATAAATCAAGAACATGTATGTCTCAATAATTCATAACTTGTTGATTTGGAGAATTCTCTTGTGGATTTTGGAATGAGTAATATGTTGTTGCATTCTTGATGAGGTATTGGTATCAGTAGCAGCAACATAGGTATTAGGAACAACAACAACAAAAATATATTAATTACAGTAGCAGAGGTAGTGACAGGGTTGTCTATAGTTATATTTCAGGCCAGTTGGATGGGGAAAGGAAAGGGGGTTGTAGCTTCCTTCCAGTTGGAGTTGGATAAATAGGGATTTGGAGCTTCCTTAAAGTTGCATCATGTAAATAGGGGGTTGGAGACTCCTTCCAGTTGTATATGGAGAAACAGGGAGTTGGAGCTTCCAATGAATGTACTCTTTGATAAATAAGAAAAGCATTCAGTGGTTATTCTTGCATTGGGTTTCCACGTAAAATTTCAATGTATTGTGTTATGTGTTGTTTATGCATTGATTTATGGTATTGATTATATATTGAATGTTTATTGAATATCATTGAAGATTTATATTTAGGTTAAAGTAAGAATTGTCCTAATATTGATTCACCCACGTCGCCTCTCAGTATTCCAACAAAAACAAACTTAATGGGCTCAGTGATTACCCCTAGCTTAATGATGGTACAACACACATTACCATACTACCACTTGCATAACTCCTTTTGAAGCACTCTACAAGAAAAATCCGCCATCAGTTCTCTCATACATGCCAGGTGTCTCTAAGGTTTAGGAGGTGGACAAAAATCTTACAGTTCGAGCAACCATTCTTCATACCCTCAAATAAAATTTAGTCCTAGCTTAGAATCACATGAAGTACAAGTAGATTAGGGTCGTTCTGAATGTCAATTCTCTCAAAGGGACCAAGTGTTTCTTTTTCTAAAACCTTATAATAAGACTTCACTCAAAGATGAACATTATCATAAACTTTCCCCCAAGTTTTATGGTCCTTATACAATTCTCAAGAAAGTGAGGACCATGGCCTACTAGTTAGATCTACCTAGTCATTTTAAGATCCATCATGGTTTTCATGTCTCATGATTAAATAAAGTTATTGGAACTAAATGCCAGACTCAAACCAGTCTCCATTTGGATGAAGAAGGTTCCATTTGCTTGTAGCCCCAAGCAGTCTTGGACAAGCATGAGTGTCATATCCTTTGTAGAACCATCAAGGAAGTGTTATTTCAATGGAAGGACACAACGCTAGAAGATTCCACATGGGATCCAACTACCATTATAAAATAATTTCCTCATATTCGGCCTTGGGGACAAGGCTATTCTTCAATGGGGAGGGCATGTTAGGGACCTAACCTCCCTAACCTCTTACATAGTTAGCATAATATATTTTCCATGTAATAAAGTCCAACATTATTTAATAAGGCCTATTTAATAATTTGAATGTTGGGTAACCAATTTGATATCCTTCTCATTGCCAAGTCATCCCTTTTTTATCATCCTTTCACTTATTCACTGCCACTTTCACCATTATTCTTTGTAAATAAGTTGTGACAAGTTTATAAGCATCAAGTGGTTAATTTTTATATATTTTCCTTAATTTTGATGAATTAATTAGGATTGTGGTTGGTTTACTAATGACACTTTATGAACTGTGATTCCTATAGTGATAGTTCAGTTCAGTGCAGCTCAGTTCCTGTACCATTAGTTCGCTTCCAATACCCAACACCATTCATTGGAATAATTTTTCTTCTCCAACTAGAATTTTGCCACAAAGGTTTTGAATCCAAGTGTCTTAAGATGGCTCTATGTTCATTGGATTGCACCCAGGTCACACATGTGAACCTCCATCTCCCAGTCAAAATTAACAACAATTTTTAGGTAGCAATATTTTAACACGATTTTCGGAGAGATGAAAATGAATCTCAAAATTTTGGACCATGGGTTTTGTGCAGAACAACCTAAATTGAGCATTGCACACATGGATTTCTCAAAAAGTGAAAGATGGAGGAGATATGGGTGAATCTCTAAACTTGTTTTTCCCATATTTTCTATTGCAGTCAGTTTTCAAATTTGTAAAATTCAAATTGAATTTGATTTGATAGTTCTAAAATTGGGGAGTTGATTTGATCCACCCCATTGTTCTTCTCTATATAAATGCACACACAAAGGAGAGGAGATGGGGATATATTTTTTCTAAGTGCCAGAGTGACTTTAAAATGTTGATAGAATAAGTATTTCAAGGATGCATTGATGTAATTTCAAAACAATATTCTAATACAAATGCTTTGTCTTTTGGTGTTCTAATATCATGTCCTCTTAACCTATAAGTTCACCCAACTCATTGTCCATGTTGAAAAGGGCCCACCAATAGGATGAGCGAGTATGTTTTGTATTTCTAGTTTGTGTATTTTATTGTGTGTGTGTAATTTCCAAATAGTATAGATCGTATTGTTATGCCTATGCTCTGTTCCTTATCATTTTTCCAACCAATCCAATTTTTGTTTAATCCTTTGAGTGTTTGATTTATCTCCACAGGAAACCCAGGATTTGAGTGCTATAATTCACAATTATTCATCATTTAGTTTGAATGCACATATACGATTTTGTTTTCCTGATTATTGACACAATTTTCATAACAACTTAACTGTTGTATAAATTGCTTGTGAGATGCATATTGAATACAATGCTTGAACAAGATCTATGATTCACTTTTCAAGCTATATTTTCATTTTTATAAGAGAGCATGGCATTCATATAAATCGTGAATTCTCAATATTCTTAAGATATCATTAGAAACGTATATTCAATTTATTGTTACAACAAATCTTGATTGTTGAATGTAGAGAAAAAGAAATGATGTCTTGTGATTATTGGAGTGGTTGATATTTTGTTGGTTTTGATTTCTTTTAAGTGATTTAAACATCAATTCCTTCATTCGGTAGATACATTCAATTGATCATTTACAACTTTTAATGGTTTGACATATCGTTTTTTGTACTCTTTTGCATCATTGTCATTTGATGGACTTTTATTAACATAGTTATTAGAATCTCTTTGGAGGAATGTATCGGTCATCATTCATAAGTACAGGAACACTTAACGATTGAAGTGAAAGATTGTACTTCAATCCATCTATTCTATCAAACCCAAAATACTGATAATTGGTTTTAGTTTGGTCTTTAATACTTTACTTTTATTTATATATGTTCAAGGATGGATAGATAAAAAGGTCTGAATTGAGTCATGTTTACACATACATGAACCATCTGGATGTAACATGTAGAGCTACCATAGGATCTATTATACTCACATATGAACCATGAATGCAAGTGTCATCTATTTCTATGTGTTTAGTATCTCTGCATAATTTGATGAGTACTATGTATTTACATTTCATGTTTGTTGGGTTAATCAAAAGAATTGAATTCATTGGCTTGTTGATTTAATAATCTCCTAGAGTGCAAGAATGCTTAATTTTCCAAGTGAAAGACTGCAAGATACACCTATCAATGAGAATCAAACCAGTGAACCAATAAATGGTTCTAGATTTGATTTATGTTCCTAAGTATTTTTAATTTCTTCACACACTGAAATATCAAGTGTTCATTGATTACACAAGGTTCCATTAGAGATATATGTATGCGAAAATAAGATATCTTGACATAATATGAAAGATCCATTGCAATCTTTTTACAAATCTGTGAATACAAGATAAGGTGCTTCAAATTAGTTTCTATGTGGTTTGATTGTAGATAGGTTAGGATAGGCCCTAATCCTACATTTCTTGTACTTGAATCTCAAAGTCTACGAACTTCTAGATTGATGATTTAATGTCAAGGATCTATACTTATAAATAACTTGACATTTTTGGCGACGTTACCAAAGAGGTGATAAATGGATTAGAGAACCTACATTGTTTTTGAGCATAATTCTATTGCACCTGAATTTAATACTTGGAGGAGGAGAAATTGTAATATGCAAAGGCGCCCTCACTTCGGTATTTATGAAAGGGTTCTAGCTTGTTGCATTCACTTTAGTGAGTTTCTTCGAGCCCTATTTTGTTGGTTCAATGTTTCTTCTTTTAGTTTGATGCATGAAAAGTGAAGAGCTAACTCATGTGAACAGATAACTCGATGACAACAAGGTCTCAATAGCATGAGGAGTTCAAATACATGATAGTTTTTCATATTTGTTATGTTTGTGTTTAGCAGTGTGCTTTCATTTCCATTGATTTCATTTGTTTCCTTATTTTTAGGTGTTGTAAGATCCCCATGCAATAATCCATGTTGCAATACAGGAAATATTTATTAGCGAGAAGAATTCATAAATTTTCAAGAATCTGTCAAGTAAAGAAGGATTTTATTCCAAGAAATATCTCAAATCCTAATTTGGAAAAATCTCGGCATCTCGGGAGGAGAAAATTTTGACAGCAATCAGGAACATACATGCACTCTGGGAAGTGATCTAATGCAGGAGCATCCTTTCCACCTCAGCATGTGCTAGCAATGCATCACATCAGTGCACATTCAAGAAGGGAGAGAGGATCAACCCTCTCATTTTTCCCTAAATTTAAAAATTCAATGTAATAAATTGTTATTAAATGTTGTAAGGCTTGAGTAGAGTCGATTCATGGGCTTGTACAGGCTGTAGATAGAGTCTCCTTTAATGGCTAAAGGTAGGTTGATCTAAATCTGATTCATACTAGATTTCCATTTATTGTAATAATCCTTAGTAGATATGCACTTTGATGGTAATTAGACACCACTAGTGCATTTGGAGGGAAATCTCGATGAGCCCCTCTTGTATAAAGCGTTGCATGGTATGCCTAGAAGGACTTCCAATAGAGTGGTTCAGGGATAAAAATGTGATTGTAAATCATTGTAATCTAAGGAGAGGAGAGAAAAGTCCAGACTTTGTTGTAGTCTGAGCTTGCACATATTGTAATTGATAGTCATATTTATATAAAGAGATCAATTTTCCTGCATAAGATTTTTTGTATGTTTATGAATCTTGTCAAAGTGTGTTTAAATGTTGTAGATGTATGAATAGGTTTCATCTACAGAGGTAAGATAGAATTCACTATTTGTCTGTGAGTTTTTTGAGTTGTTCTGGATTCTTTTAGTCTAAGTGCAAGGAGTGTACGACAAAGTATTGAAAACTCTGTGAGCCAGTGCAAGGAGTG
Source organism: Picea engelmannii (assembly GCA_009831015.1). NCBI lineage: Eukaryota > Viridiplantae > Streptophyta > Pinopsida > Pinales > Pinaceae > Picea > Picea engelmannii. The sequence goes on from ML812762.1 coordinate 105,480, forward strand.
CGCATATGAATTTTTCTTCAGGTTCAGAGGAGAACGTGCCAGGTGGGAACACCAAAAAAGTTTACAGAGTCAGAGAGGAGCCTCAAGGTTATTGAACACCTTGGAGGAGAAACTGTGTAGAGAAGGCACAACAGATAGAGTTGTTGAATACTCTCTAGAGCTCTGCCAGGTGGGCATTGAGTAGGTGCAAGTGTGCACAAGAGAGATTTGTTTCGAGTTCATGGAGAAGAGTGTCAAGGAGAAGACACCACAGATTTTTTGAACAGTCTATGGGCTCATAAAGGAGTGCTTTGAGTAGGTGAAAAGAGTGCACAGAACCAACACGTTCTAAAGTATTGGAGGAAATCGAGGAGAACCAGAGTTGTTGAATACTCTGGAAAGATCTGCAAGGAGTGCATCGAGTCAAGCACAAGTGTGCGTAAGGAGACAATTGACTTATTATACTATAGGGAGAGGCTCTGCAAGGAGAACATTGATCAGACACCAGGAATGTGCAGGGATATTTTATGAAAGATCTTCTAAGCCCAAAGCCACATGAAGGCTTAGTCAGGCGCAAGGAGTGTGCAGAGGTGTGAAACTACTCCAATTTTAGAAGATCAAGAGGAGGAGCACATAGTGTGCTAGGAGGGCATCAGAAATATTCTAAGGAAGCAGAAGGGTTGAGATCGTTTGTAATTCTGAGAAAATTCACAAGCTCGGAAGAGATAGCGCAAGGTGTGTGAAGGAGAGGGAACTTGCTTCAAGTTCTAGAAGCTCAGAAAGAGGAGTGACAATAATTGTTGGATCGAGTTACAAGGAGAAATCTAGATCATTGAATCCTACATCCAAATATTAGAAGGAGAAACTAGAGAGGAGGAACAGATCTTAGCCATCAGATATGAGCGCGATGGACCAACATTCACTGGATCTAGGTAAGTGCATGAGCTCTAGATCTCTTTAAGTGCACAGGAGAGTAGACTCGTCGAGGTCTCGAAGTCCCAAAGGGAATCGAGATCGCCCATTCTCAAGAGAGACATGTGGCAATAGATCTGAGACTCTAGAGCAGAAGTTCTCTGGGAGTTCTCAGACAAAAAGAGTGAGGAATCGTCAAAGTTCTAAGGGTGGAACAGATCCTAGTTGTTGGTGTTGGGAGGGACATGTGGAGCAAGATATAAGACTTTGAAGGAATTGCACTACGGGATATTTCAGATGAGGTGGTTGCAGAATCTTTCGAAGCCCAGAGTATGGGAGAAGATCTCAGTCATCTGTCAGTCAAAGATGTGTGGCAGGAGATCCTGCATTTCAGATAAAGTGAGTGTAGAAGGGTAGAGAACTCTCGAAGAGCCGAGAGTCGAAGCAGAACTGAGTCATCCAAGCCAAAGGGACATGCATTGTCAGATCCTACACTCTGGAGAATAGTCACTCCGGAAGAATTGGAGTGTGAAAAAGAGAGGATACCCGAAGTCTAGAGTCTCGAATTCATCCCAATCATCCATTGGAAAAGGACACGTGATGGGAGATCTACCACTTCAGAGAAAAGTCACTCTGGGAGGAAAGAGGAGTTGGTTGTAGCAAGAACTACAGAAGGTCAGACTGTCAGAGTTCATCTGAGTTGTCCGTCATTAGAGGACAGGTGTCAGCAGATCCTTCATTTCAAAGGATAACCACTTCAGAGAAAGTGGGGTCACATGGATTGAGGAATCCAGAATGTCGATGCATCAAATTCAATCATGACCATTGAATAGAGGAGGATGCATGTCAGAAGATCTGACACTCCAGAAGGATTTACTCCTGAGGTTTCTATGTGTGAAGACTTAGGAACTGTCAAATCCCAGAGTCTCGAAGTAAATCAGATTTGTCAATTCTCTAAGGACACGTGGCATCAAATTGTGAACTTCAAAGATTTTCCACTCAGAGGTTTTGTGGAGTATTGTTTTAGAATTCGTTGAAGTGCCTAAACCCAAAATTGTTGTGGGTTGTTCACCTATGCAAGGAGCAGGGATCGTCGATCCCTCTCATGGAAGTTGAAATTTGCAAGTTCGGAGTTCGACGAAACTGAAGACACGGGAATCTAAGAAAAGCGCCCTAGAGGTTTATGTGAGTTCAAACCTATACTAGGAGGTGTAAAATGCCCAAAATCATCTAGGGTAAGCATATTTGGACCATAGCTTGGCCCAGGGTCCCTCAGAGGATTTTTTGGTATCATGAAGATCTCCATTCACTATTTCAAGTGAGGGGAAGAAAATATAATCCTGTGGACATGGTTTCAGGGCCAACATGAGACTCGAAGAATCAATCTGACTCAAATACTTGAACGATCCTAGACCGGGAGGTCATGTAGCCCTAGGAGGAAGAGGGGGGTCTGCATCAAGTGGTATCTGAGCTAAATTTCATCTGTAGACAACAGCTGAAGGAGGAAACAGAGTGTTGATGCTCTGTAAAAGATTGCTTGCAAGTGTGCAGCAGTCAGTAGAAAGTTAGGTGGGATGATGACAAGATAAAATGCTACTGAAGGCCATAAGCATGGTCGAAGAGAAGACCACCAATAGATGCGTAAAGCATAGATGGACAAAGAGATGGAAGAGATCAAAGAAGAAATTGAGAGGCTAACATTGAAGATGCAGTAAGAATCCTAGGTGTATTGGTGATCCGGATTTATGCATGAATGCAACAGAATACACAAATAACCATGAATACAAATATGCAGCGGAAATAACACTTCATTTCATTAATATCAAAGAAATGAATTTTTTTTACAAACAGAATAGAAATAAACTAGCTAAGGTGTTGGTAGCTTATCTCTGAGAAGAGATGTCATGAATACATGCCTCTAAACTCTGTGTTACAATGAGGCTCAAAGGCCTATATATTATTGAGAAACAATGGAAACCCTAAACATCCAAAAAAACTAACCCTAGGAGATGAAACGCCAGAATATGGGCCCCATCGAGGTAAATTGGTACATCAATTTCTCGGGGTCGTAACTTTGGCATACTATCTTCGTTTGACACATATGATACATCGTTAGAAAGATGTATCCGAGGAATATAACTATTAATAATGACTAGTATGATGATATTCGTTGACAAGTTGATGCCCAAAAAACGTCATTTAGGGCCTCAAAATGGCTCTGGAAGTTCAGGACCCAAAAAACTGCCAAAAATATTAAATTGTGCTACATTTAAGGAAACTGAAAAACTGAAAGAAACAATGGTGGGGGTCCAAGTGGAATAGGTGGGTGGCCACAAATATCCAACTGGATCATTCCTCCCCCCTTAGGAATCAATGGTCCCCATTGCGTTGAGTTCCTCCATGAGATGAGGAAACTTCTTCTGAACTTGGTCCCTAGTGAGCCACTTACCCTAGTGAAGGAGTTGGCCTGCTTTGACAACTCGATATAGTTGGATCCTCTGTTGGCGGGTGTTCTTAATATATGTGTCCATAATCCGATCAGTTGTGGCCCTTTCCATGCAATCGGGGTTTAACCTTGTTGGTGTGATTTTCTCTTCCATGTTGTTGAGTCTTTGTTTTGAAATATATAATGCCCTATATTATCTTGTATCTGAGCCTTTTTGCCTATGTTATAAGCCTATACTTGACTATTTCTTCTCAAACACATACCTAATAGCCTTGTTCATGGTCACAAGAGGTAATTCATGATTTAAAGCATGTTTTGTTTAACTTTCTTGAATTAATTTGATTAAAGTGTTTTATTTTGTATAGTCCTAATGGTTTGACTCGTGAGCAGCCTATCCGGTGCTTGCGTTATTTTGGTACTACCAGTCATTGTGCAATCCGGTACCAAATCTGTTACGGTACCTAAAGCAATTTTGATCCAATACTATCTGCTCCAAATAAATTATGGTACCAAGTCATCCGTTATTCCGGTATTGTCTGCTTCACGTCCATTCTGGTACTCAGATTCCCGATTGTGTGTATTCCGGTACCAAAACCTCTGTTTCCATCAGGCACCAGTTGGACCAGTATAATGATGAAGATTTCGAGAAGGCAGTTGAACATAAGCTCCCAAATCAGTTTTCCATATTATGAGAGACTCCATCACTCATGCACTTCGTGTCATGAGGATGGAGTCGATTCCTAGAGATTCAATGTAAATATCAAGTGTAATATCTTTAAAATTGTTTAGTACTTATCCATAGATATTGGTAGTATCAGTTTACCTTATATATAAGGAATACTATATAGGTGATAGGTTTGGATAATAAGGAATGTAATGAAGTCTGTTATCATAACCAGATAATACATATTGTTCCTATGTATGAAGTGAAGAACTATTGATCCAATTTACCAGTTGAATTAATGCAAAAGATATATTATGTCAATTCCTGAGTGTGAGTGAAACGTTTTAGTCTGTTACTTTCTTAAGAGGTTCCTTGTTGGTTCGGCAAGGGCCCACTGCCCCAACTAAGGTAAACCTCCCTGTATATGTTTTGTGTGATTGTGTGAGTATTTTATAGTAGTATTGTGTGTTAATGATCTTTAATCTATTTTCAGAGTTCAGCATTGAGTTAATTGTTTCTGGATTGGTGTGAACAATCAAGTGTTAGATCAAATAGATATTTCATTCTCAAACATTGAAGGTTTCCATTTAATTATTTGAAGTGTGTATTGATATCTTGAGTTTATGATTGCGGTAGATTTAATACATCAAGGAATTAGAAGACTTTATATCTCATCTTCATGCTCTGTAATGAAGACTCTTAGTTATGTTGAATGTTCCTTGTACTGGTTTGTTTGAATTGCATGAAGCTGGAATTGATTTTGATTTCAAGAGTGATTGGAGTTGGTTGCTATTTACTGTTTTGATTACTACAGTAGGAAAGCTTCTCAAATTCATCTCTTTAATTCATGATCATGGAATGAATAGACTTGTTTCTCTAGGATAGAATCCTTTTTGATTGGTTGTTTGTGTGAAGAAGTCTCATTATCAGTTTTCTCTTCTAATTTCAAGGGTGTTTGAAGTATTTAGAGATCTTAGAAACAAATTTTTTATGTTATTAAGTATTTCCTATATGCAACAGACTTAGGTAGGTTACCTGTTCTCGGCACATATAGTGTAACAACTCTTTTTATTACGAATCCTAGATTGACATTTAAATGTGTAAGATATATATATAGAACATATTTATACACCAACATTTTGGCACCGTTGTCAGGGAATTGTAAATGGTAATAGGTAGCATTTTGAGTTTTGAGTGGGTTGATGAAGTTTGGATTGGATTTAAGGACAATCTGAGTGCAGAGAGAAGACGGTAAGACGAGAGGTAAGAACCTGCGCATCCACTTTGGTGGGGTTGCTCCAAAGTCAAGTTGTCCTCCTACTTTTGATAATTAGGAATCTGTGTTTTTATTTATTTTATGAATAGGTATAGGGATAATAAAGGTAGATTTATTGCTCCTAAAATTTTAGAAAAGCTAGAAAAGAAAACAACAACCACCCCCCCCCACACTAATTCATCTAAAATTAGTGCAGGAAAAATTCTCAGAGGAGAGAGCTCAAAGGAAGCAATTGAAACAACAGCAAAGGGCACCAAATATGAAACCATTGTTCATATTGAAAACATAAGACAGCAAGAAACAAAGGAAGCACTGGTGACCCCATCAAAAAGAGAAGCTGGAAAAGAAGTAGAGGTAGTAATAGAAGAGGTTGCATATGTTGTTGGAAGGCCACAAAAAACCTTGGAATAGCTAGAGATACCAAATAACCCAGTGGTGGAACCATCACTCAGTGGAGAGACCTCACCACCCCCCTACAGGTTGTTTGGAGATATGGCAGGAGAAGAGGGAAATGCAACTAATGAAACAGAGACATTTAGATTCCCCATACTGGATATCACTAAATGCGTTGCTATGAAGAACAATCCATTGTCTTCACTTCCTCATTTCCGAGGTATGTCGATAGAAGACCTTGACTCATTTTTATTTGAATTTGATATATTGTGTAGGAGTTATAACTACATGGATAATGCTAAAAAATTAAAACTTTTCACAACTACACTAAAATATTCGGCACTAAGGTGGTTCATGAGCTTAGGAGAACACACCATTTTGTCTTGGGATGGTATGAAGGAGACCTTCCTTCATAAATACCAAGATTACTACAGACCTAGAGATGCTAGGAATGATAAATTCAAAATGCAGCAATCTGAAGAAGAAAGCTTAGAAGATTACCTAGAGAGGTTTTTATACAATTACCAAAAGACTAAGCAGTTTTCCTTAGACACAGTTACAGTTAGGACTATATTTCTAAAGGGTGTGAGGGATGATTGCATTGAAGTACTAAACCTCATGATTTCTTGGGATGTGTACCAAAATCCATTTGCAAACATAGCAGAGTATTTTAAAAGATACCCCCGCAGTCAAGCCAAAACTAGAAAAACTATAAGGGATCCTACAAACAGAATTGTTAAACCCACATCTAGAGTTGTCACTAGGATTGAACTGGGAAATCTATTAGAAAACTTCAAAATAGATATCCTAAACACCATCAGTTCCCAACTTGATACTATGAAAACTAAAAGAAAACAAGAGGAATAAAATGTTGCATTAGCAATTTTCTGTCATCAGTGTAGGGGGAAGCACCCTGAAAAGGAATTCCCCCTTAATGTTATTGAAATCTATGGTCTCTGTACAGAGGACCATCCTACTAATGAATGCCCTTTTCTACCTGGACTCAAGTCCATATTCAAGGGAGGAGGAGAACCTGAAACATCTTACCCCCCTAGGAGACCATGGAGACAACAAAACCTCAACATGTTTGCAGACCCAAATACACAATACCCACAATAGCAATGGGTACCTCCCATGTCTTATCCTCAATGGTCGCCACAAAACCAACCTTGGAAACAAGGGTGGAGAGGACCTGTATATGGAAATTTTCCCTTCCAACCAGCAAATTTTCCCACCTATCCACAATACCTTTCGAATATTTCCCAGTTGCTCCAAGGATTTAACCCTCCTGCTCTTCTTCCACCCCCACAGTTACAACAATGAATTGCACTACCCATGAATCCAAATATGCAGCAACAAATGCAAGTTGCACCTATTCAAAACCCTCCTTGGCCTACCCCTATTCCTGCACAACCTATCAATAACCCAAATAATAGGCCGACACAACCTGTACAAAATGTTGAAGTACAAACCTTCCCCATGTATGTAATAATGCCAGCTCCATTAAATGGAATTGAATTAAGATCAAGGAGGGTTGTAAACAAAACAAATCCTACTGTGGTTATCCAAGAAGAACAAGTAGATAATCACACAAATCAAGAAGAACAAATAGATGTCCAAACAATTCAAAGAGAAGAACAAATGACTAATCCATTAAATGAAGAAAGAGACATCCCCATACAACAAGAAATTCCTTCTCCCAACTCCCTTGTAGCAGAAACACCTCAGAAAATAAATCCTCCTTATCCAGAAAGGCTACTTGTAAAGAAATATGAGGAACCTCTAGGACATAATCTAGAGACTGAACTCCGAAACATATGTGTAAAGATACCCCTACTATAGGCCATTAAAGACATACCTATCTATGCTAAAATTGTAAGGGACCTTTGCATTAAAAATCCAGGGAGGAAGAGGAAGGAGCCTCCTGTCATACAGGTGGTAGGGAAGTTATCAGAGTTTATAACAAAAATTCCATTTAAGTATAGTGATCTAGGGAACCCAGTGGTAACCATAGAAATCAATGGTGTTGCCTTACCTAACACATTGATTGATATAGCGGCAGAAATAAATGTGATGTCAGTAAACACTATGAAAACACTGCAACTAGATCACCTAATACCAACACAAACTTTGTTGGAGATTGCAGACAAATCCATCATCACCCCAGCAAGAAGTTTAGATGATATAAAAGTTACATTCCCCTCTTGGGAATACCCTGTGGATTTCTTAGTAATTCATTCCAAATCCTCCAAACCAGGACATCCAGTAGTACTCGGTCGACCTTGGTTGGCCACTGCTGATGCAGTCATTAGTTGTTGATCTGGAGAAATACAATTTCCAATGGCACCCAAAGTCAAAAACTTATCCTTTTTCCCCCGCCCAACTAACCACTGAAGTTTCTCTCTGGTTGGAGAATCCCTATGGGGAGGAGGACTGCACTCAGACCTTGTTGACAAATGAACAAGTAAAAGGATTACAAGAGAAAACTGAAGAACAAATCTTAAGTCTATTCTTGGCTGACTCAGCATGCATTGATTATCCTCAATCTTTCCCTAACTACAGACACATATTTAGCCCCAAATTTCAAGAAATTTGGCACCTTTCCACTTCTACAATAGCCATTGTTTCACAGATAGAGGAAGGAAAAGAATCAATTGTTCAATTTGTTGAAATCAGACCTGGAAAGTCCTTATATATCAATGCTAGCCTAGAAACAGATCAGCAACAGAAGTTGATACAAATGATTCAAGGGCAATCTGATGCTTTTGCATGGGATTACTCTGACATGAAAGGGATCCACCCAGACACATGTATACATCATATTTACACTAACGATTAGATCAGACCTGTCAGGCAGCCCCAAAGAAGAATGAATCCATCCTTAAAATATATAGTGAAAGAAGAACTCCAAAAACTCCTACAAGCTAATTTCATTTACCCTATATCAGATAGAAAGTGGGTCTCCCCATTAGTTATTGTACCAAAGAAAAATGGGAAATGGAGGATTTGTGTGGACTTTCGAGAATTAAAAAAGGCTACCTATAGAGACTACTTCCCTTTGCCTTTCATAGATCAGGTCTTAGACACTTTGTCTGGGAAGAGGTATTTTTCTTTCTTGGATGGGTTTAGTGGTTACAATCAAATCCAAATTTCACCAGAAGATCAGGATAATACCACATTCACATGCCCTTGGGGAACCTATGCCTATAGGTTTCTTCCTTTTGGTTTATGCAATGCCCCTGCAAACTTTCAAAGGTTTGTCTTGGCTATTTTCTCCGATTTAACCAATGATTGTGTGGAAGTCTACATGGATGACTTCACGGTGTATGGGGATGATTTCCAACAGGCATTGGATAATTTAGCGAAGGTACTGGTTAGGTGTAAAGACACCAACCTTTCACTCAACCACAAAAAATCCAGAATGTTGCTCACTGAAGGAATTGTTCTAGGTCACCACATCTCTGGTACAGGAATAAGAGTGGACCCTGCCAAGATTGACATTATTTCCCAAATCAAGATCCCTATCTCACAAAAGGAAGTCAGAATTTTCTTAGGGCATGCTAGCTACTATAGGAGGTTTATTCAAAACTTTACAAACCTATTTTCCCCCCTTTTAAAACTGTTGACAAAATATGTTGAATTCTTTTGGGATGAGCAATGCCAAATCTCCTTTGAAATCTCGAAAACAAAGCTGTCAAGTGCCCCTGTTTTGAGAGGTCCAAACTAGTCTCTTCCTTTCCATATTTACATAGATGCCTCAGATAACCACTTTGGGAGTTGTCTTAGGACAAATGGAAGGGCAGATTTCTTATTATATATACTTTGTTAGCAAGAATCTCTCACATGCTGAAGTAAACTATACTGTCACTGAAAAATATTTTTTATCGGTAGTACATGCCATCAACAAGTTTAGACACTATATAACAGGATATGAAGTTTTTTTGGTCACTGACCACTCAGCTATCAGATTTCTAATGAAAACACCTGTTACAAATGCTAGAGTGACTAGATGGTTGTTATTACTACAAGAATTCAATATCACTATCATCGATAGGCCTAGAAGAGATAAGTTGGTTACTGATTTCTTGTCTAGACTTATTCATATAGGTGACAGTACTCCAGTAGATGATGATTTTCCGTATGAGAATCTATTTGCCATTTCTACTTACACCCTTTGGTATGCAGACGTAGCCAACTATCTTGTAACCTGAAAGTTGCCTCAAAATATTTCATCTAGAGAAAAACAAATAATTATTCAGCTAAGTGCCAATTATATTTGGCATGAGGATTACTTGTACCGAACTGGACCTGATTTGGTAATCAGAGATGTGTTCGGGAGGACGAGATGCAGGATATCTTCAGAGCTTGTCATGATGGCCCTTGTGGAGACCATTTTGCTAACAAAATGACATCATACAAGATTCTACAGTTTGGCTATTATTGGCCAACCATATTCAAAGATGCAAAGAAATACATGGCCGGCTGCGATGATTGCCAAAGAATGGGAAAACCTACAGCAGTCAATGAAATGTCTCTCCAAGCCCATGTAGTGATCAAACCATTTGAAAAATGGGCCTTAGATTTTGTAGGACCTATCAATCCCATGTCCCGCAAGAAAAATTACATCTTAGTCTGCACAAACTATGTAAAAAAATGGGTAGAAGCCAAGGCTTTGTATTCAGCCAATGAACAATCTGTTGTAGACTTTCTCTTTGATAAAATTTTCACTCGTTTCGGGGTACCTCGGGAAATAGTCACTGACCAAGGGACATAATTCACCTCAAATTTGGTCAAGGATCTTACTGAACAGTATAGGATCAAACACATAAAGTCTTCGCCCTATCACCCCCAAGCCAATGGCCAAGTGGAATCGACCAACAAAGTGATAGAGGCCATCCTCACTAAGACTATTCAGCTACATCACAAAGACTGGGCTGGTAGGTTTCCTGAGGCCTTATGGGCCTACAAGATAGCTTGGAGAAATACAACAAGTCACACACCTTATGAGTTGGTGTATGGGAAGCAGGTACTACTGCCCATAGAGTTTCAAGTAAAAACCTTCAGAACTGCCATGAAATTAGGGATGGACCTAAACGAAGCTAAAAAACAAAGGCTATTACAATTAAATGAGCTTTATGAGATAAGACAGGATGCTCTACAAAGAACCACCCTGATACAAGAGCAAAGGACCAAATGGCACGACAAGTACATCAAAAATAAGTCCTCCCAATCGGGTGATTTGGCCCTTCTATATGATAGTAGATTCCAAAATTTTAAGGGTAAATTGTCTACTAGATGGTTGGGACCTTATGAGGTTGATACAGTTTATGAAAATGGTTCAATAAGGATAAAGACCATTGATGAAAATCAGACTTCCTTTGTTGTAAATGGGCATCGACTGAAGGTTTATCATAAGCCTCTGTCAAAAGAGGATTTTTTCAAAAATGTTCTTCAAAGTTCCGAAATGCAACTGGTAAGCAAGAGGGCTTCCCCTCCTTTTGACCTACCACAGTAAGTTCAATTGTATAAATTCATTTTTTGTACATAGGTGTGTCATTAAATAAAGTTTCTCTTTTATTTCTCTGATATGACTAACAAAACAAAAAAGAAAAAAAAAAAAGTTGGTTGTGTTCCCATGTAGATAGACGAATAAGGAGGACATCTACCAGATGGAATTTTCTTAAAGTTTTTCAAAATCTTTAAAATTGAAAACACTGGTGAGCAGGAACTGGACTGAGCTCGAGAAAAATCCATGGGACAGTATAAAGAGTTTTCTTTAAATTTTTCAGACTCTTTAAAATTGAAAACACCGGCGAGAAGGAACTGGCCCGGGCTCAAGAAAAATCCACGAGACAGTATAAAGAGTTTTCTTTAAGTTTTTCAGACTCTTTAAAATTGAAAATACCGGTGAGCATTAACTAATCTGGGCTCAATAAAAATCCACAGAAAAGTAGTAGTTAGGATTATTATTGTTATTTTTGTAATAAAGAGGAAATGTCAGCATGAGTTGTGATCACCTTGGTTCCAAAAAGAAGAGGGTTTTATAATATCAACAACTGGTCATCTAATTTCCAGAATACCCTCCTATTACAGATCTCTTCTTGCGTTATTCCTATGAAAACAAAAAACTCCTAAGTTTTGGTATTTGTTCCATCTACATGGTTTTTCAATCGAATCTAATCACAGAACACCAGTTGTTTCTACAAGTCACTACCACCAGAATCTCTGTCAAAATCTCTCAAGTACCAGAAAAAAATGTTCATCTCTGTGCTTATCTGGTACCAATGGTCATCACTGTGCTAAATCATCTTGCTATGCTTATCTGGTATTAAAGAAGGGACCCTATGTTATTTCGGTACTAATTACCAACTCTACACACAGGTGATCTGGTACCCAGAAAATCTGGCACTCAAGTAATCCGGTACTCAGATGATCCCGTACTAATTTCAACTATACACACAGATGATCCAGTACTGGTAAGGATGTGACTGGTAACTCTCATCATACTTCCAAGTTGTTTCTCAATTATTAGTGCTAGGATATACAGATTCAACATTTTTTTTCGTTTTATTAAAAGGAATTAGAATAAATATGCATTTAAAACATCTGGTTGTTCTCGGATCATGACATGTCCCCTTTCATGAACGTTTAAAAAATCCTCAACCACATTTCTGTAAGAAGAAGATGTCCTTATTCCCCGAATATTAAGAGTGCAAGGTCATTATGTCTCTTACCGGGTCAAACTCATACTCCTTCCATCTATCTGGTAAATAAAACCCATAGAATTATGATTCACTACCATAATATATGAAGTGACACAAACCACATCTCTAATCATCTCAAATAATGATCCCAGCCGATTTCACACTCACGAGTCCCGATCATAATGACCACACCCTTCCGTGAATATTATCTGACGCCAATTTTCCCACGAGTCCGTAAGCCATTAGTGGATCTAGCATGCCTCACCATATCATCATGGTTATCGATGTGACTGTTGTAATATACACTTCCATTTATAAACGCTCCTATGGATGGCTCTTCCATCCAGATGAGTGTTATTTACCGTTGTTGTCACACCACCTACAGACATCTCGTGCCTTTGTATTCCTTGCATGTTTTTCCCCGTCCGGTACTCTATCACATTCTACATTTATCCGGTACTCAACCCCTGATCCTTTGTCTATGCCTCATCCACTGAGAGAATTTTTTGGGTCAGCATGGGGGTCGATAGGCATGAGCCCATATTTCAATTGTGCAAGGAAATAGCAGAATATCAGGCTTGCAAAGAAAAGTATGAACAGGCAGGATGGGTGCAATTTTTGGAAAATTTTAAAGTCCAACATGAGGGAATTTGTCTTGCCTTCGCACAGACATATGATGGATAAAGTGTGAAATTTGGAGACATGGAGCTAACAATTACAGAATCCACTATAGCAGAAGCTACAAGACTTCCTATGGCTGGAGAAAATTACTTCAAGGGGGTGATCGTCAATAGGAAAATCTATCAGAAATTCCTCAAACCAGAACATCAAGACCCTGATTGGACCAAGGGCATCCCTTGAAGCTACGTCAAGGAGGAGTATTGGACGATGCTCATAAGTCTGCAGAAATTCCTCACCTGCGAAGGAAGGTATGCAGTAACCTTCATTTATCATTTGAATTTTTTATCACATTTCGAGGGAGGACCACAAATCAATTTTCCTCACTTCCTGTGGATGAGTTTAAAGAAGATGGTGAGAGGGGTGAGGTCAGTTTCCAAGAAACTTGAAACTAGCCTTCATCACCATGGTTTAATAAAAATTATAGTTGTTCATGATTTGAGGACACAAGGTGGTAGTTGGAAGCAATTACTCCAACAGAATTTCGCTCAAGAAAGAATATCCAAAACTGTTGAAACACAGGAGACAGGGATACACAATGAGGGTTCAAGCAAGAGGGCAAAGGAAGACGGAAGGAAGGCATCAGGAGGAAAATAAGACACTTTTATGCCCAGCTCATCCCATCCCATTGAGAAATCAGTGAAAGAAAAGTTTGTTGTAGGGGAACCTACTACATCGAGGAAGAAGAAATCCATCCAATCCCAGAAAATAAGTCTTACCTCGATTCAAAAAGATAAAAGAAAAAAGGAATACTCTGAGCTTGGAGGACGATCAAACAGAGTTCCTGAAGCAATCATGGAGGTGTCATTAGAACTAGCCAGCCAAGTAGAGAAGACCCCTGACCTCAAAATTCATAACAAGAAAAAGTCTACATAGTCTAAAGTGTCTGGTTTAGTCCTAGGTCCTAAATATCAACTATCACAAAGTAAGAAACAAAAGAAGGAAGACACAGATCAACAAGAGATTTTACATGAAGCAGCCATCATACCCCCTCCAGAATCCGTTAAGGGATTGGAAAACATCCCTGAGGTAGTTACTCGGTCTTCCCAGAAACTGGTTGGTGAATTGAAAGAAACTGTTAAGGTGACAAGCAGAAACAAAAAGAAGCTCGAAAGGGAGAAGGCATAAAGGGAACAAATTCTAGAACCTATGCCTCAATCTTCCAGGATAGAAATAAGGGTTGGTCAATAGAAGCAGACTCCAGGATTCACAACTCCGGACGTCAAGATGAAAGTCAAAACAATACAGGAGAAACAAGTGTCCATACCCACCACCGTTATTAAAATAAATAAGAGGAAGTCATTTGAGGAAATTTCTACCCCTGTCAGCAAGTCTAAAGAGGCCCTGCCCCCAATACGAAGGACTACCGGAAGCATGGCCAAGCAGGTGACAGTTCCAAATATACCTTCTCTTCAAAGGGAACCCATGGATATTCCAAGTTCTCCATAGAAAGGAAGTGGTTGTGGAGCTACAGTGAGTGAAGCAGAAGGGTTGGTAACAGTAAGTGAGACAGAAGGACTCGTAACAAAGACTTTGAGGGGTTTGTGGAAAGAAAAATAATCCCGAGAGGAGGTAACTAAGGAGGAAATCACATCTATCCCAGACAACTTTTTGAACAAACAAAAATTGATAGAAAAGATTGAGAGGTTGAAGCAAGAAGTTGAAGAATACAAAGTATTGGACAGGCATATCAAGGTAGAGAATGCACAATTGAAAGAACAGCATGCATAGGTCTCTACCAAAATAAAAATAAAAATTCGATTGATCTAGTACACTAGGGTAATTAAGAAGAAATTGAAAAGTGAAGTTTCTGGTTTTAACATCCTGTAACCTGAGAAATGACAGAGAAGGATTCAATTTTGCAGAAAGTTTTTGAGTATCATTTTTTGATGACGTTGCATGAGGACATGAAACACCTTCAGCATGGGGGAAATGTTGAGTCTCTATTTTGACATATATAATGCCCTATCTTACCTTGTATCTGAGCCTTTTTGCCTATGTTATAAGCCTATACTTGACTATTTCTTCTCAAACACATACCTAATAGCCTTGTTCATGGTCACAAGAGGTAATTCATGATTTAAAGCATGTTTTGTTTAACTTTCTTGAATTAATTCGATTAAAGTGTTTTATTTTGTATAGTCCTAATGGTTTGACTCATGAGAAGCCTATCTGGTACTTGCATTATTTTGGTACTACCAGTCATCATGCAATCCGGTACCAAATTCGTTCTGGTACCTATGGTAGTTTTGATCTGGTACTATCTGCTCCAAATCCATTCTAGTACCAAGTCATGTGTTGTTCCAGTACTATCTGCTTTGCGTCCATTCTGGTACTTAGATTCGTGACTGTGTGTATTCTGGTACCAAAACCTCTATTTCCAGCAGGCACCAATTGGACCAGTATAATGATGAAGATTTCGATAAGGTAGTTGAACAGAAGCTCCCAAATCAATTTTCTAGATTACGAGAGACTCCGTCACTCATGCACTTTATGGCATGAGGATGGAGTCAATTCCTAGAGATTTGATGTAAATATCAAGTGTAATATCTTTAAAATTGTTTAGTACTTATCCATAGATATTGGTAGTATCATTTTATCTTATATATAAGGAATATTGTATAGGTGATAGGTGTGGATAATAAGGAATGTAATGAAGTCTGTTATCAGAACCAGATAATACATATTGTTCCTATGTATGAAGTGAATAATTGTTAATCCAATTTACCAGTTGAATTAATGCAAAAGATCTATTACGTCAATTCCTGAGTGTGAGTGAAACGTTTTAGTCTGTTACTTTCTTAAGAGGTTCCTTGTTGGTTTGGAAAGGGCCCACTGCCCCAACCAAGGTAAACCTCCCTGTATATGTTTTGTGTGATTGTGTGAGTATTTTACAGTAGTGTGTGTTAATGATATTTAATCTATTTTCAAATTTTGGCATTGAATTAATTGTTTCTAGATTGGTGTGAACAATCAAGTGTTAGATCAAATAGATATTTCATTCTCAAACATTGAAGGTTTCCATTTAATTATTTGAAGTGTGGATTGATATCTTGAGTTTATGATTGCAGTAGATTTAATACATCAAGGAATCAGAAGACTTTATATCTCATCTTCATGCTCTGTAATGAAGTCTTAGTTATGTTGAATGTTCCTTGTACTGGTTTGTTTGAATTGCATGAAGCTGGAATTGATTTTGATTTCAGGAGTGATTGGAGTTGGTTGTTATTTATTGTTTTGATTACTATAGGAGAAAAGCTTCTCAAACTCATCTATTTAATTCATGAGCCTGGAATGAATAGACTTGTTTCTCTAGGATAGAATCCTTTTTGATTGGTTGTTTGTGTGAAGAAGTCTCATTATCATTTTTCTCTTCTAATTTCAAGGGTGTTTGGAGTATTTAGAGATCTTTGAAACAGAGTTTTTATGTTATTCATTATTTCCTATATGCAACAGACTTAGGTAGGTTACCTGTTCTCAGAACATATAGTGTAACAACTCTTTTGATTATGAATCTCGGATTGACATTTAAATGAGTGTAAGATATATATTGAACATATTTATACACCAACACATGTCAGATGTGTCCAGTAGAGGTGGAAAGTAAGGCCGAAGGCGGTCCACATTGAACAGTGGGTGCAGACCAAGGAATGGTGGGATACTGAGCTCTAAGGCATTGTCCCCTACAGCCTTGGTGATGGTGTATGGCCCATATCAGAGCGGGTGAAGCTTGCGGTGGGGTCCAGTGAGGCACTCCTTCTACAAATGTAGCCACACTTTGTCGCCCACCTGGAAGTTGTGTTGCACTAGATGATGATCATGTCGTTGCTTGTACTTAGCATTGGCTCTGTCCAATATGTCATGAACTTTTTGGGGAATGTGTTGAATGAACTCAATGAAGTTGTTTTCCTTGGCAGCTTCAAACTGGACATGAGTCAAATCAGCCTAAGTAGTTGCAAATGGTATGGATATGTCAATGGGACATAGTGGCTAGAATCCCAAGCCCACTTGAAAGGGGTTGTGGTCGGTTGAGCTATGGAGGGCCCAATTATAGCTATGTTGTACATAGGGGAGGCTCTCATCCCATGTGTGTGGATGCTTTGAGTTGTACATGCACAAAATGTGTACAATCATCCTATTGACGACCTTTGTCTGGCCATCAGTTTGGGGATGGAAAGTTGTGGACTTGGTGAGCTTGGTGT
The DNA here is from genome assembly GCA_009831015.1 of Picea engelmannii. Classification (NCBI taxonomy): domain Eukaryota; kingdom Viridiplantae; phylum Streptophyta; class Pinopsida; order Pinales; family Pinaceae; genus Picea; species Picea engelmannii. Next base: position 122,734 of record ML812762.1, read on the forward strand.
CCAATATTGACTAGAGGTTGGACCAAAATGTACTGAGGAACTTGTTGTCCCGATATGAGATGATAGACTGTGGGATCCCAAAGTTTACCCACACTCGTTCAAAGAAGAGTTTAGCAGTGGCTTCTGCTATGATATTCTTCTTGTAGGCCGCCATAGTGTCCATCTTAGAGAATCTGTCAACGACCACAAAAACACAGTCATTTCCATGCTTAGTATAAGGAAGGCCCGACATGTAATCCATGGAGATGGATTCCCAAGGTCAACTAGGGGTAGGCAGTGGAGTATAGAGGCCTTGCTTCTTAATGGTCGGTTTGGCAATGGCGTAGGCAGTGCAGGATCTGATGTACTTCCTGACATCCTGTCGAAGCTTTGGCCAATAGAAATACTTTTGCAGTACTCACACTATTTTCTCGACCCCAAAATGCCCAACGATCTGACTATAGTGTGCTTCCCAAATAATCTTGGCATGCTCGCTTGAAGGAACACAAAGGCGTCTGGCCAGGTGACATAGTAGTTCATCCTGGAGGTGAAAATTTGGAACTCGGTTACCCTCCAAGAGAGTCTTGTATGTGTGGCCAAAATCTGGATTTCTCTTGTAGAGAAGTGGCCAATCAGAAGTCTCGTGCCCACAAGAGTTGAGAACGGTGGTTATTGCCACTATCAGTGGTCGGTTGAGGTAGTCTGCAACATTATTGGTGTTTCCCTTCTTGTACTTGATGTTCAAATGAAATGGTTGCATATATGTGGACCACTTCTGATGGGGATCATTCTGTAACTTCCCTTGGGTCTGTATGAACTACAGGGGTCAGTGGTCTGTGTGGATGATCATTTCCTTCCCCAAAATGTAATGCTTACACTGTCGGCAAGCCTGCACAATGGAATACATTTCTTTTTCATAAGTGGGATAATTTTAGACTGTGATGGATAGTGTCACATTGTGATATGCCACTAGATGCCCTATTGAGTAAGAAATACCCCAATAGCATAGTCAGAGGCATCTGTCTCGATCTCAAATGGTTGTTGCAAGTCTGGCAATGCAAACATAGGGGTGCAATAGAGGCGATGTTTCAATTCTACAAATGGCTTATGTTGAGATTCTGACCAAAAGAATTTTTCTTTCACTCCTCCCTTGGTGACTTGACTCAAGGGCCAAGTGATATGAGAGAATCCCAACACGAACTTGCAGTAGAAATTATCAAGACCTAGAAAGTTGCGAAGCTCTGTTAGAGTGGTCAGGCCTGGCCAATCCCGGATGACTTGGATCTTGGTTGGATCCACATGCACCCCACACTCATCAATAATGTTTCCCAGATACTGAACCTGGGTCATGCCAAAGTGCACTTCCCCAAACTGGCACACAACTTGTGTTTCCACAGTGTTTGGAGGACCTGTCGCATGTGGTGGAGGTGCTCTTCCCAAGTCTGGTTGAAGATCAGGATGTCATCCAAGTACACTACTACAAATGAGTTGGTGAATGGCCACAATATGTCGTGCATCATCCTCATGAAGGTTGCAGGAGAATTCGTCAACCTGAAAGGCATGACCAACCTTCGAAAATTCCCTCCTTGGCTTTGAAGGTAGTCTTCCACACATTGAACGGTTCGATTGGTATAACCTGGTCATACCTGGACTTCAAGTCGATCTTGCTGAAATATTTTTCCCCTTTGAGTTGGTCTAGAAGGTCATCAATAAGTGGGATCGGGTACCTATTTCAGACAGTGATCTTGTTCAATGCCCAATAGTCAATACAGAGTCTCCAAGTCCCATCCTTCTTTTGCACCAACACGATCGAGCTCCCACAGGTCGATGAACTTGGTCGGATGTGACCGTTCTACATAAGCTCTTGAATCTGTCACTTGATTTCATCATTCTCCATAACAGAGTGTCGATAGATCGGTCCATTAGGTAGCGGCGCACCTGGGGTCGGATCGATGGGGTGCTTGACCTGACAGTGCAAAGGCACCCCTTCGGGTAAGGTGAATATGTCTTGCTACTCCTCCACGACCTTGTCCATTTTTTTTTGTCGTGTGGAGGAGCCCTGTCTAGAGGTTGTGGCCACAGTCTTCTTCTTTCCCTAAGGGTAGATCATCAAGAAAACAAATTTCTCGGTTTTGGAAATGAGCTTATTGCATTGTTTTGCAGTAACCAAAGAGATACTAACAGGGGGTGGTACCTCTGGTATCTTGTACAAATTATTTCCCAAGTCAACAATAATAGCACGAGGTAGGGACTCATACATAGTATGTATCTTCCAAAAGTATGGTTGGCCTAATAATACATCGCAAACATCAAGAGGAGCAATGTCACATAATACCTCATCGGTGAAGGGCTTGATGTTATAGGGAAGGCGACATTGTTGGCTGACGCGGAGATCTCGTCCTTGGTGAAGCCACCTAATGGTGTATGGTTGTGGGTGTGTTGTGGTCAGCAAGCCCAACCGCTTCATGACCTTTGTTGAAATGAGGTTCTTTTGTCTCCCACTGTTGACAATGAACTATAGCTGGGAACCCTTTACCCACATCTGGGAGTGGAAGAGACACTCCTCCTCCTCTGGATATTTCGATTCTTCCTTTTGAATATTCATGGTGGAAATAGTGGCGTTGGGATCCGCATTGATAATATTCTTCCATCTATCATTCCCCTTCTCTAGTTCTGATTCAATGTCGGAGCATGCATCTAATTCAGAAGCCCTCATCTTGGCCACTAGTGATTGTTTGGCCCGACACTCACTTGTGTTGTGAGTGGAGATCTTATGGAACTCACACCACTTTCCTGTGTCTTTCTTTGGCTTCATGGCGTTGTTCTTTTCTTGCAGCTTTGGAGGGTTGTCTTGAGTCTCCATGCCTTGGCTTCGTCCTTTGTTCTGCAGTTTGGGGGCACCTTTCACTTTCTTTTGATTCGCATATCCAAAGTCTCTCTTCTTCTGTTTCAATTTATGCTCAATCTTGGCAGCATACCGGTATGTCGTACCAAGAGAGGATATGTCGAGGAAATCCATTTCCTCCTTGATGTATTTTTATATAAAACTGTGATACTTCAACACCAAATGTTTCTTCCAATCTTTGATACCCAACATCGTGCACAAGGTATGGAAGAGATTCGTCAGCTCATGCACATCTTGATCCCTTTGATGCCGCAGCGTAGTCCATTGTATGAACTTGTCCTCATAGCTCCCCACGGGATAATATTGTTCCTTGATGGAGTCTCAAAAATAAATCCAAGTGGGTACGACCGAAAACAAAGAGGGTTCCTCTTCGTCCTTTTTCTCACAGTAGGTTTCCCAACAGTCCTTGACATGGGGGGTGACTTTGAGCAATGAAAAAATAATATTCTCCCGGTCGAAAAAGTCATGAACCAAGAAATATCCTTCTAATAGATTCAACCATCTATCTACGGCGTCTACATCTATTTGAACATCAAATATGTGAATGTCAAAGTTTACTTGTACCTTAAAAGGGGTTGCACCTCCAGAGTGGTTGTGGGATGTAGATTTGTTGCCAATGGGCAATCGTTGAAGGATCTGGGAAAAGTTATCCATCATCACGTTCCTTTGTTTTTCAAGGGCCTCCTCGAACAATATTTTGATAGGATCTCCTGGTCCCTCATATTTCTTTTTGTCCCCCATGGGCGGCCGTCGGGGTTTTTGAAACTGATTTTACAAAGGTTCAACCAGATCGAGCCCTAACTCCTTATACCCCGACCTCGTTGGGGACATGCAAAGAAGGATCGAGAAAGAGAAAACCGCTCTGATACCACTGATCTGGATTTATGCAGGAACGCAACAGAATACACAAATAACCATGAATACAAAGATGCAGCATAAATAACACTTCATTTCATTAATATCAGAGAACTAAAATTTGTTTACAGACAGAATAGAAATAAACTAGCTAGGGCGTTGGTAGCTTATCTCTGAGAAGAGATGTGGTGACTACAGGCCTCTGAACTGTGTGTTACAATGAGGCTCAAATGCCTATATATTATTGAGAAACAATGGAAACCCTAAACATGCAAAAAAACCTAACCCCGAGAGATGAAACGCCAGAATATGGGCCTCGTCGGGGTAAATTGGTACATCAATTTCCCGGGGTCATAACTTTGGCATACTATCTCTATTTGACGCATATGATACATCGTTAGAAATATCTATCCGAGGATTACAATTGTTGATAGCAAAAACTGTGAAATTGTTTCCCAATCAATTTATGCCCAAAAAACGTCGTTTAGGGCCTCAAAACGGCTCTGGAAGTTCAAGACCCGAAAAACTGCCAAAAATAGTAAATTGTGTTACAATTAAGGAAACTGTAAAACTGAAAGAAACAATGGTGGGGGTCCAAGTGGACTAGCTAGGTGGACACCAATATCCACCTGGATCAACTGGCGGTACGAATGGCCCATGAAGCAGAAAGTAAAGTGGCATGTCTAGAAGTTGATTTCCAAGAGGCAGCACCAGGTGTTGAGGAGGTGGCTGAGGGAAGTTGAAGACCTCAGTGAAACAGAGGAGACGGTTTTCATATGTGAACCGGAAGTTGGGGAGAACCTCAGTGATGAGGAAGAAGTGAGATCATTTGAGGATCTCATCGACTGCCAAGAGGGCAAAATTGAAATTTCAAGTTGTCAGGTGGGCAAGGGGGAGGAGAGGAGATTGTCTGAAAGTCTCACTAAACCAATGAAGAGTTCATATCAGCCAGGAAGACTGGTAGGTGAAAGGGAGGCAGAATAAATAGCTCATTTGTATAGGGATTCATATGGGACTGCAGACCATGGGAATGAATATGATGAGAAGTTAAATACTTCCACCATCAAGGAGGATGATCAGAGGTTCATTATGATCATTGGGGGAATCAAAATATTACTGCCAATTAGCCAAGTAGGGGCTAGTGCACAAATTTCAGGTGCAACAAAAGAAAGACAACCATAAAAAACTTCCATAAAGGAGGAGAGGGAGCAGACATCAGAATCTGCCAAAGCAGTAGAAAAAGAAGAAGAGCATTCAGCAGAATTGCTCAAAATTTTCAGCCAGGATGTTGAATAAGAGATAACTACATAATTTGAACCTGTAGCAAAAGAGGATCATTCAGATGATTTTCTCACTCAGTGGGAGATAGAATTGGAGATGTTGGAGGATTGGTTGAACAATCCAGAACTAGAGAAGGACTGTCAGGATGCATTCATGCAAAGAGAAGGGGAATTCCAGTATGAGGAGTAGTTGGAGGAAGCTAGAGTTGTACCAGCGGAGAACTGGCATAAGCTAATTTGTCAGAGCAGATAGCTAAGCAGCAGCTCAGTAAGGAGCCTGCAGAACTGGAGTCTACAGGGAAGTGGAAATTCAAGGCCACAAGTGATGGAGACAACATGGGAGATCGGGATTATCTGCTCTTAGATCAGCATGAGGAGATGCAGAAGCAAAGAAGACTACCAAGGAGCCAGACAGTGGACAAGATAGATAGAGAGATAGAGGAAATCAAAGAGTTGATGTTTAAGTCAGTAGAAGAATTTATTAGCAAGAGGAGGTCGAACAAAGGAGAGCCTAAAACAGTAGTAGGGAAGCGGCAACAGCAACAAAGCAGAGGAGTAGGTGGACAGCTCCAGAGAGAAATTTGGGATCCAGGAGGATTTCAACAATGGAGCAGAGGAGCTCATTATTTTCCCAACAATGGAGTATGATGTAGGAGCATCCTTTCCACCTCAGCATGCACAGCAATGAAACACATCAGAGCGCATTCAAGAAGGGAGAGAGGCACCATCCCTCTCATTTTTCCTTGAATTTAAAAATTCAATGTAATAAATTGTTATTAAATGTTGTACGGCTTGAGCAGAGCCGATTCATGCCATTGTACAAGTTGTAGATAGAGTCGCATTTAATGGCTGACATTAGGTTGATCTAGATTTGATTCGGACTAGATTTCCATTTATTTTAATAAGCCTCAGTAGATCGACATTTTGATGGTGGTTAGACACCACTAGTGCAGTTGGAGGGAAAGCTCGATGAGCCCCTATTGTATAAAGCATTGTATGGTATTCCCAGAAGGGGTTCCGATAGTGTGGTTCAGGGTTAAAAATATGATTGTAAATCATTATAATCCAAGGATAGGAGAGAAGAGTCGAGACTCTGTTGCAGTCCAAGGTTGCACATATTGTAATTGACAGACATATTTATGCAAAGAGAGAAATTTTCCTGCATAAGATTTTGTGTGTGTTTTGTGTATGCTTGTGTATGTTGTCAATGTGTGTTTAAATGTTGTAGATGTATGAATAGGTTTCATATACAAAGGTAAGATAGAGTTCACTATATTTCTGTGAGTTTGTTGAGTTGTTCTGGGTTCTTTTAGGCTAAGTGCACGACAGAGTATTGAGAACTCTGTGAGCCAGTGCAAGGAGTGCACATATGAATTATGCTTCAAGTTCATAGGAGAATGTGCCAGGTGGGCACACCAGAATAGTTTACAGACTTATAGAGGAGCCTCAAGGTTATTGAACACATTGGAGGAGAAACTATGTAGAGAAGGCACATAAGACAGAGTTTTTGAATACTCTCTAGAGCTCTTCTAGGTGGGCATTGAGCAGGTACAAGTGTGCACAAGATAAATTTGTTTCGAGTTCAGGGAGAAGAGTGTCAAGGAGAAGACACCACATAATTGTTGAACACTCTGAAGTCTTAGCAAGGAGTGCTTTGAGAAGGTGCAAAGAGTGCACAGAAGAAACACGTTCTGAAGTATTGGAGGAAATCAAGGAGAACCAAAGTTTTTAAATACTCTAGAAAGCTCTGAAAGGAGTTCATCGAGTCGAGTGCAAGTGTGTGTAAGGAGATAGTTGACTTCTTAGACTGTAGGCAGAGGCTCTATAAGGAATGCATTGAGCAGACACTAGGAATGTGCAGGGATATTGTATGAAAGATCTTCTAATCATGAAGCCGCCTAAAGTTTCAGTCAGGCGCAAGGAGTGTGCAGAGGTGTGAACCTACTCCAAGTTCAAAATATCAAGGGGAGGAGCACAGAGTGTGTCAAGGGGGCACCAGAAATCTTCTAAGGAAGAAGAAGGGTCGAGACCCTTTGTAATTATGAGCAAGTTCACAAGATCAAAAGAGATAACGCAAGGTGTATGCAGGAGAGGGAACTTTCTTCAAGTTATGGAAGCTCAAGAGGGGGAGCGACAACAGTTGTTGGATCAAGCTACAAGGAGATATCTAGATCATTGAATACTATGTATAGATATCAAAAGGAGCATGCAGAGAGGAGGAAAAAATCTAAGCATTGGATCTGAGCGCAACGAACCAATAGTCGATGGATCCAGGTAAGTGCACGAGCTTTAAATCTCTTTAAGTGCACAGGAGAGAAGACTCGTCGAAGTCCCGAAGTTCCAAAGGGAACCGGGATCGCCCATTCTTAGGAGAGACACGTGGTGACAGATATGAGACTCCGGAGAAGAAGTGCTCTGGGAGTTCTTCGACAAGCAGAGTACAGAATCGTCAAAGTTTTGAGGGCAGAACAGATCTTAGTCATTGGTACTAGGAGGGACACATAGAGAGAGCTCTTAGACTCTAAAGGAATTGCACTCCGGGAGATTTCCAACGAGGTGGTTGCAAAATATGTTGAAGCCATGAGTAGGGGAGAATATCTTAGTTGTTCATCAATCGGAGACACGTGGCAGGAGATCTTGCATTTCAGAGAAAGTGAGTGCAGAAGGGTAGAGAAATCCCAAAGAGCTAGGAGCTGAAGCAGATCTAAGCCATCCAAGCCAAAGGGACAGGCATCATCAGATCCTGCACTCCGGAGAATAGTCACTCTAGAAGAATTGGATTGTGAAAAAGAGAGGATTCCCGAAGGTCGAAGTCCCAAAGTCATCCCAGTTGTTCATTGGAAAAGGACGTGTGGTAGAAGCTCTTCCACTTTGGAGAAAAGTCACTCCAGGAGGAAAGCGAAGTTGGTTGGAGAAAGAAATCCCAAAGGTCGAAGTGTCAAAGTTCATCTAAGTTGTCTTTCAGCAGAGGACAGGTGTCAGTAGATCCTTCATTTCATAGAATAACCACTTCAGAGAAAGTAGGGTCGTGTGGTTTGAGGACTTCCGAAGGTCAAAGCGTCGGAGTCAATCGTGACCGTTGAGTAGAGGAGGAAGCGTGTCAGAAGATCCAACACTCTGGAAGGATTTCACTCTAGAGGTTTACATGTGTGAAGACTCGATGATCCAAAAGGGTTCCAGAGAAGGCTAATAATAACTCAAAACTCACAAAGGCAACTCAAAACGCTCAAAATGGCTCCAGTAGACAGAAAAAGGGAAAATTTTCAAAGTTCCCAAAACTCAGTGAAAAAAGCATGATCGTGAAGAGCGCATCACAATATTTCTAATCACGCAAATGGCTCATCATACTGAGTTAATTTTTGAAATATATTCACGGTCAAAGAGGGTTAGTCAGCAGGGGGCCACATCATCATCCGTACTACTGACATCAGCAGCTCACATGGAAGGGTGGCATCATCATATGGGATGTTGACGTCATTGTATGGGATGGTTACATCATCGTATGGGATGTTGACATCGTCGTATGGGATGCTGACATCATCGTATGGGATGTCACATGTCACCCTCCAATGGTATTTTCAAAGGTCCATGTGGACCAGTAGAAAAGTGCCACATGGCACCCCCAAGCCATGTGGCACCACATGTCAGTATGGAATGATCGGGCAGAAACGTCAACATACAGGTGGACCTATCGGTGGGTGTCACATGGCCCAATCATTGGGTGACACGTGGCATCCAAAAAATGCCCAATATTAACCCGTGAATGAATTTTGTTTTAAAAATATGGTAGGTCCGCAAAATCTTGCAAACCACACCAATTTTAATGGTCATTGGAAGAAACTATAGAGAAGTACGCTAAACTTATAGGGGCAACGGATATATTGCAATATATATATATATATATAACTAACGTTCAAAATGGATTCTGGTGGGATTCGACCCCGGAACCTCTGCAATACCCAACGCCTTTACAACTCCGCCCATAACCAATGCACCACGGATGCCACTTGGTATATCCGCCCACACTTATTACTTAAAAGGTACAATCCATCTAGAGCCAGAGGGAGAAGCGTAGACCGTACGGACTTGCAGGCATGGATTTCGAGACAGAACTGTCATAATTGAAGGTTGCAGAGGGCATGAAAACTGAGATAGAATTCTTCTTGGGCCTGGGATTGCCAGAGTCACATCGGAGCGTGGAGACAGTCATTTCTGGGTAATTCGACGCCACGAATCCAGTGGTGATATTTGTTTTTTGATCTGAGCATTATTTCTACAACTTGATTTTAGAATGAGGTATATTCATGTATTTGACAAATTCTTTTGTTGAGTTAATGAAAGAGCCTACCCATTTGAGAGTAGGACTCGGAGACGTAGTCCACCAGGGATGAACTTCGTTATCAAGTTTTTGTGTTCAGATATGATGCTTATGTCTCTTCATTTTTTAGTTTTCCCTTCGTTAATAGTGCACTTTAATTTATGCTCATTTAATACAATTCTTTATAAGTCACAATGAAAAGATCTCGGATCACTTGGGAATTGTCAAAGCCCGGAGTTCTGAAGTAAATCATAGTTGTCAATTCTCTGAGGACACGTGGCATTTGATTGTGAACTTTGGAGATTTTCCACTCTGTAGATTTTGTGGAGTACTGTTTCGGAATTCACCGAAGTGCCTAAACCCAAAATTGGTGTGGTTCGTTGACCTATGCAAGGAGCAGGGACCATCGATCCTTCTCATGGTACTTGAACTTCGTGAGTTCGGAGTTCGGCAAAACTGAAAACACGGGAAGCTAGGAAAAGTGCCTGAGAGGTTCACGTGAGTTCAGACCTGTACCAGGAGGAGGAAAAGGCCAAAACTCGTCGGTGGTAAGAAGATTTGGCCCATATCTTGGCTCAGGGTCCCTCGGAGGATTTTGTGGTATAGTGAAGATTCCCATTCATTGTTTCAAGTGAGGGGAATAAAATAGAGGCTTGTGGACAAGGTTTTGGGGCCAACACGAGGCCCAAAGATTCGATCTGACTCAAATACTTGAATGATCCATGACCGGGAGGTCGCGCAGCCCCAGGAAGAAGAGGGGGCTTTGCATCATGATCGAAGAACAAAAATTCCGTGGGAAACATCAAGAGGAATACCTAGAAGATATCAAATAGTTAAGGAAAACATTTGATGGAGAGAAGACATTAGAACCTGAGATTGAGGAATTTCTAGCACGTCTATCTTCAGATCCTTTGTGTATTCAAGAGACCAATAACAAATATTAAAATATCTACATGGCATGACAGGGGACATACAAAGCAATATTGATGACCAAGCAAACCAAGGGCAACATGACTACATTGGACTTTTGTTCCAGATAACCATCAAACTGGAGCAGCACTCTATTCTTCTATATTTCTTGACATCATCGCAATCAAGGTATTTTGTCCCTCATGTTCTGATACTTATCAAAGTATATTTTTCAAACCGAAATGTGAGTACATTTGTAATCCGGTTACGCACATGGATACATTGGAAATATTCCTACACTTGAGAAAATGATTTCTTTTTCCAACTAGAGTAGGACAGTGTAATAAATAAATAGAATAGAATAGTAAAGACAAAAATAAGTCTAGTTGTAAAAATCAGGCTACTGACGCAACTAGACATGATTTTTGCTTCAAAACTAAGCAACTGGCGGGAAAAATTCTCAATAAAATTTTTCATGTTGATTCAATATCGTATTATGGTTCTTCAAAATCATTTGTGTTTTTCTCATGTCGGGTATGTGGGATTCCTTAATTCCCACATTTCAACAAATCTCAACCCATCAACTCCAGCACATCATATGGGATCAAGATTAAAAATATTTATAAGGCCTTGGAACTTGTATGCCTCAATGACAGGTTTCCTCATTGATAACAATGGGGATTCATTAATGCCTCTTGACTATCAGATCCTACAAGTTACTCGAATCCAAAACATTCATTCATTCCTCACAATATGCATTAAGGTACCTTAACACTCATTGACATCACTGGTGAGTTGTCTCACAATGGTTAACAATTTACATTAATGGTCAGTAATCCAATGGTTTATTTCTATCTTCGACTTCAATTAAATCCATTCACATAGATTGAATTGTACCCATAGGAATATGGATGAAGACTATATGGTTTAATGATCATAACAAACAACTTGTAGCAATTCAGTTTTTTTTCTAAAGTCTCTTTTAGCAACATATTGTTCCAATAAAATATTTCCATTCAGTCTTGCAGCATGGTATAGTTCAGCAAATTTGATCATCATTCATCATCTCCAATATCCTTGCTCATATTTTCAAGTGTTCATTAGTGTTAGTATTTTCTAGTAGCAACATTTTCTTCAAGCATTCTCATGATCTCTCAGCTCTAGTACACCTTTTATTCAACCTCCAGTCAACAGACATCATGTTCCACAAGTTCCTACTTCATCCTATAGTACAAATCTGAATTTTAAGAAAAGGTAAAATGTGAGGTAAAATCATCTATAAAACTTTTTAATTTGTTAAAAGTTTAAAGAGTCATAACAAATGAATTCTTAATCTTGTAATTTATCTCTCACCATCATTCATTTTATGTTTTCTAGCACTCCACTCCATTTTTATAGAGCCATCCTTTTCACTCTACATTTTCCCCATTTTTAGCCTACCTGGTGGATGTACCCAACTATAAATAAAATCTACACTCTATTTCAAAAATACATTAAGGTATACCATGTTCATTATGACAAAAATAGAAATCAATACCAAAATCAATTCACTGTGTTCTTCCTTGTCTATATCTTTCAGAAAAAAAAAATTGCATAGGTCAAAGGGATAATATTTTGTCCTTAATACCTATAAGTAAATTTGGTTATGAAAAATGTAAAAATAGAATTTGTAAATGTGTCTCATGTGCCACCAAATATATTCATGTTAATGACAAGTATACCAAACAAAGGATTCTACATCGAGTACTTTACGTTGTTTGCATGAGGAAATTCTATTCATATTTCCTCCATCTCTTTTAGACCACCATTCTTCATTCTTTTACACTTCATACTCTCATTCATATCTTCCATTCTTGACCCATCTCTTGATTTTACTTTTCTTTGTACTCTGCTCAAAACAAATAAAGATCAAAAATATGTTCTATGTGACGGTAATAGAAACCCAACATACAAGAACTTCGCCATATGAAATCTCGTGTTCATGAGGACATCATCATAACACTCTTTCAAGTGATGGAAGGCATAACACTTCATTATTGTTTCATGTTCAAACATATGTCACATAAAATATAGTTGTGCAAGAGAGATAAAAACAGAGTATATGATGTATTGAAACACCATCAACATAAGCATGAAAATATCAAAGTACAGTGCATAGTTTTTCACATATCAGTCCCCTACCTCATTTGCATGAGGACTTGCAAACCATCAAGTGTGGGAGAAGAGGTTACGATGAGATATCATTGTAAGTTCAATATTCCTACCATGTATTTTCTATCATGACTTCACTTTGTCTCCATTATGTTTCATCCTTCAAATTATGAACATTTGACATGAAAATGGATTTATCACTTATGAGATGGTCATGATTCATGGGTTTGTCATGAACAATATTTACTATATCCTGAGTTTGTTCTTAAGTATTTGCAGTTGCTAGTGTGCTTCTCAACATTGCAAAATAAAAAATAAAACTCCCATCCATATTACTATACACATGTCCACACAAAAAGAGAATGGATATGCACTAAATTTGGACATTTTATAGATAATTTAGGTATTGCCTATACAAATTTTCCATAAATTTCAAAAGATGGTCTCATCATTGGCTTGTGGGATAAACATTGGCTCATTGTTTTCACAAAGAGCATATCTTAGTGTTATTAGGATTCTATTTTTGGCATGGAGTTGAGAAGAATAAAAGGGGTATTTGGCAGCCATTTTGAAAATAATAGTAGCTAATTCCAGTGGTATGCATGTTGTTCCAAGATTTAGTTATAACAACCAGATTTTGTGGGTGTTTTCAAAGCAGGTCTAAAAAGGGTGAGAACTCAATTTTTTGAACATGAACCTTTTATACATCAGTCTATTGACCCTTCCATGCTCATATTTGATTACCTTGACTTCCATACGCAACATACTCATCCTATCAAGAAAACACAGTTAATATGTATCTGAATATGAATTATTTTGCATGAGGACATGAAAACCCTCAGGCGTGGGAGAGATGTTAGGTCGCCAATTTGACATCCTTCTCATCACCAAGTCATCCCTTTATGATCATCCTTTCACTTATTCATTGTCACTTTCACCATAATTCTTCGTAAATAAGCTATGACAAGTTTATAAGAATCAAGTGGTTAATTTTTATATACTTTTGTTGCTTTTGATTAATTAATTGGGATTATGGTCGATTTCCTAATGATGTTTTATGAAGTGCAATTCCTATAGCCACAATTAAGTTTAGTGTAGTTCAGTTCTTGTACCATCAATTCACTTCCAGTACCCAACATCATTCATTGGCATACTTTCACATCTCCAACTATAATTTGGACACAAGGGTTTTGAAGCTAAGTGTCTTAAGATGGTTATATGCTCATTGGATCACGCCTAGGTCACATGTGTGAGCCTCCAACTCATGGTCAAATATCTGGTCAAAATTAACAACAATTTTTCAGGTATCAATCTTTAAATGCAATTTCCGGGAAGATGAAGACAAATCTCAAAATTTTGGAACATGGGTTGTGTGCAAAACTACCTAAATTGAGTTGTAGGTGATCAGATTTTTCAGAAAGTGAAAGTTGGAGGAGATACGGGAGAATAGATAAACTGGGTTTACCCATATTTTCTATTGTGGTCAGTTTTCAAATTTGTAAAATTAAGATTGAATGTCATCTGATAGTTCTAAAATTGGGGAGTTGATTTGATCCACCCCATTGCTCTTCTCTATATAAATACACATACATAGGATAGGAGAGGGGGATAATTTTTTTATAATTTCCAAAGTGACTTTAAAATGTTGATAGCATAAGTATTGCAAGGATGAATTGATGTAATTTCAAAATAATATTCTAATGCAAATGCTCTGTCTTTTGGTGTGTTAATATCATGTCCTCTTACCCTGTAAGTTGACCCATCTTGTTGTCCATGTTGGAAAGGGCCCACCAACAGGACGAGGGAGTATGTTGTTTATTTCTATTTTGTGTATTTTATTGTGTGTGTGTGTAATTTCCAAATAGTATAGATCATATTGTTATGCCTATGCTCTATTCCTTATAATTTTTCCAGCCAATCTATTTTTTGTTTAATCCTTTGAGTGTTTGATTTATCTCTGTAGGAAACCCAGGATTTGAGTGATATGATTCATAATTATTAATCATTTAGTTTGAATGCACATATACGATTTCATTTCCCTCTCTATTGACATGATTTGCATAACTTAATCATTGTCTAAATTGCTTTTGAGATGCATATTGAATACAATGTTTGAACACGATCTATGATTCACTTTGCAAGCTATATTTTCATTTTCATAAGAAAACACGACACTCATATAAATCATGAATGCTCATTATGCTTAAGATCTCATTAGAAACATTTATTCAATTTATTCTTACAACAGATCTTGATTGTTGAATGCAAAGAAAAAACAATGATGTGTTGTGATGATTGGAGCGGTTGATATTTTATTGGTTTTTATTTCTTTGAAGTCATTTAAACATCGATTCCTTCATTTTGTAGATACATCAATTACTCATTTACAGCTTTCAGTGGTTTGACATATTGTTTTCTATATTATTTTGCATCATTTTCATTTGATGGACTTTTAATTAACACGGTTATTAGAATATCTTTGGAGGACTCTATCAATCATAATTCATAAGTACATGAACACTTAACGATTGAAGTGAAAGATTGTACTTCAAGTTGTATATGAGATCAGACCCAAAAGAATGATAACTGGTTTTAGTTTGGTCTTTAAAACTTTGCTTTCACTTAGATATGTTCATGAATGGATAGATAACAAGGTCTAAATTGATTCATGTTTACACATTGATGAATCATATGGATGTAACATGCATATATTCCATAGGATCTATTATACTCACATCTGAACCATGAATGCAAGTGTCATCAATTTCTGTGTGTTTACATTTTTTCATAATTTGACGAGTACTCTATCTTTGCATTTCATGTTTTTTAGGTTAACCACATGAATTGAAATTCATTGTCTTGTTGAGTTAATCATATCCTAGAGTGTAGGAAGACTTGGTTTCCCAAGTGAAATACTGCAACATACACCTATCAATGAGACCCAAACCAATGAACCAATAATTGGTTCTAGATTTTATTGATGTTTCTAGGTATTTTTAAATTTCTTCACACAATGAAATATCAAGTGTTCATTGATTACACGAGATTCCATTAGAGACATATATTTGTGCAAATAAGACATATTTACATAGTATGCAAGAGCCATTACAATCTTGCTACAGATCTATGAATACAAGATAAGGTGTTTGAAATTAGTTTCTATGTGGTTTGATTGTAGATAGGTTAGGATAGGACCTAATCCTACATTTCATGTTCTTGCATCTCAAAGTCTACAAACCCTCGGATTGATGATTTAATGTCAAGGATTTATACATATAAATAACAAGACAATGAACAAGTCTAATGTAAGAAGACTTAATAGAAGCTTCCACTTATAGAAATATCTTCCTTTAGAATGTTCCTTAGAAGGTAGAATTAATATAAATAGGAGTAGAAGGCATGAGAAAGTATTTTCTTGAGAATTATTGAAATAGAGGTCTACCCTGTTGGAGGTTTCCTCCTTTAAGAGGCAAGAGAACTTGGTTTTCTATTCTTAAAGGTATCATTCTTGGTGTTATGATTCTCTATATTTTTTTATTCCGTTGGTATTTGATGCAGTATTTATGTTTCTACATACTTATAAAACATCTAGTACCGTACAACAAGGAATAGAGAAATCAAATAGTTCAAGTTATGATTTAGTGGCACAAATTACCACTCAATTGTCTTCCAAAACATTAATCTAGCTTTCCAACAACTCACACACCCAAAAATTGAATCGTATTGCCTTAGGGAATCAATGATGTCATGATTCCATGCTAGTATATCTTGTAGAACCCATGTACACTCTTTAGGGAAGATGGAGTGCAACCATGGGAAAGCAAATAAATCTCTATGTCTTTTCTCAATAGTCAATAAGCCTAAAAAATAGAATTGGAAACTCTCTACAATAGTGCAACAACCATATAATGGTGTCCACCAATCTCCAATACCATAAATAAATGAATGGTGCATAATAGAGAGTTTTTATCTTTCATCTTAGACAAACAAAGAGTGAAACCAAGAGATAATTCATCAAACACAACTGAGAGACAAACTCTTACACCATTAAAATTACCAGGAAGCCATTAACACATAGTAGCTTCCATTAAAAATACATACAACAATTAAAAATGAAGAAGGGAAATATATTCAACACATATAAGATACTCTCACTACACATGAAATCAATAACATAATGGACACGATGATTTCACCTGGGGAATCCTAAGAAAAACAAATCAACAATGAATGGTTTTCTCAATCAGATTTTGATAATTAGATTTACAATGTAGTCAGATGACTCTTTGTGCATCCTCCTCTCTTTTGCTAACAATTAGTAAAAAACCCCTTCGAGAGTGAAATTACAAGAATAAATAGGGAGATATGGGGTGATAGTAAGACCAATGAACTTGACTTTTCATTTCCCATTCCTAAGTCTTTCTCTCCTATTTTCATTTTATATTTTTATTTAATTCTTTATTTTTCCTCTCATTTGTCTTATTTAACTTTCCATTTTGTGGTCTTTTATGCCTTATATAATATCCATTAATTGTCGACTTACATTTAGGTATTGATTATTACAACCATCATATTGGTTCAAATCCATTTTAGATCATCGAGGTAGTTGGTTACATCTTGGTACTATATAAGATGGCCCTATGGGTTGATCTAAATGTGTAATGAACCATGTGTTGTGTATGGAAATATTTTGGTTTCTTACACTTCTTTGTATGTTAATCTATGCTCAGTTGTGATTAAATGTTGTAACATTGTCTTTAGACACCACCTCTATATTGGAACACTAGCTCGTTGATCTACCTAATCCTTTGTTTCTCCAATATGGTGTCAGAGATAGTGGTTTGATATATAGCTCATCATCTACTAGTCTTGTGGAGGTTTTTGATGCTCTTGAAAAGTTGAATCTTTTTACTAGATTGAAATTAGGGTTTTGACTTGCATACTAAATCTAGGATTAGATTTATATATCAATATTGTGAGTTCTAAGCCAGATCATGTGGTTCTAAATGGCCACAATTATGGAATTTGGGCACAAGATATGGAAACCTTATTGAAGAGTAAAGTGTTGTGGCAGTTTACCATAACTATAGTTCTAGATTTGAAGGATGAACAATATAAGTTTTTCAATGATGGGAATAAGGGTGTGGTTGTAGGAGTCATAATGACATACATATCTAGAGATATTCACTTTCATATACATGGGATTGACTGTTCGAATCATGTTTGGAAGAAGTTGAAGTATTTTGTTGATACGACTGATGAAAGTGAGGTTATTCATATTGAGAAATATTTTATCTCTTTGGATCATCTCTCTTTTAAAAGAATTGAAGATTATATGGCTTATGTGAAGAAATTTAATTAAAATTGGCTAAATGTGGACATGGTTTTCCTAAGAAATATGGTTATCTCATTGAATTGATCTCGATGAATATGGTGATGGAATATGAGGTGTTTTGATTAATGTTTCATCCCAATTGGACCACCAAAACGATGTTGATAAGATTTATACCTTTGATTCCTTTTGTGGTTTGCTTATATTAAGAAACATAAAAACATTATTAAAGTAGGGAAACTTGGGGTCAAGCAATAGACCTTGTTGGCACAAGGGTGGACCCAAGGTTCAACGCTATAACAACGTACCAACAAAACCTTAACTATCGACCCTTTCGGAAACACCTGTGAAGCAGATCAAGTCTCACCCAAGGTAGAGGAAGGGATGGTTGCAGGACTCAAGTGTTTGCAACCTTAGCTGGGACACAGATCTGTGATTGTACTACTTAATAAAGCATTTATCACCTTTGGTTATTTAACATGCAATCATTATCTACTTCACTGATAAAATAGAGCCTCGTAGTATCCACAGTAGTCTACCGTATACAAGCACTTAGAATAAGTGAAGTAGGTCTGATGCAATTGATCAAGCACTGAGCATATTCATGTCCATTAGATATAACATTATATACATCATTAGCACTGAGCATAAGTAGATCTATCTAATCATCTCAAAGAACTAAGAAAAATAAGACATAAACACATTCAGACAAGCACCAAGAAAGATAACACAGTTTTTAAGTGGTTCACCCCTCCCCTGGGGATACATCCACCAAATATTCGTCTTTATTGCCTTTAGTCAATCTGTTACAACACACAGCCTCAAACCCTTACTCCGCACAAGACAGAAGACTTGTGCAGCTCACTAGATCCTTCTTCCTTGTGTTACAACACTAAGCCTTTCATAATCTGTCACAACTACTTGCACTCAGCTCTGCAAGTCTCTTACAATCATGCACAAACCATCCAAAAACCCTACTTGCACTTAGCATACATTCACATCACTTAGATATAGCACTTATACTTTCATTTGTCTTCTCTTCTCTTCCTAGCCTAGGCATCTATTTATATATACAAAATAGGCCTAAACATGGGTAAACCCATGGGCTGACATCCCATACCCGTTACATATTCCCAAAAACCCAAAAAGAGGCCCAAAAGGGGGCCAAGATCCTGTGATCTCCGCTTCATCTTGCGCTCCTCCTTCGACAGGCTTTCGAAGTCCCAAACTAGGTCAACATGACCAAGAAACTCCCAAAACTCAATCAAGGGCCAACAGGCCCCCAAAACTCACCTATGACTCGTCCCGAGTCACTCTGGTCTGACCAATTTTGCCATGAACGCCTTAATCTTCGCCCAAGCTTCTTCGACTTGATGCTTTGTTGTAGCCTCTTTCTCGGTGAACTCCTGGATCACTGCATTGTTCACCGATCCTTCCAGGCATTGTTCTGTTGTGAGGACGACCTGGTCTAGCTCTGCTCCTTGGCTCTCGACCTCTGTAAACAACAGACATGCCTTGTCTTGCATAGGTTGAAGTCGTTGAGTGACTTCCATCACTTTTCTTTGAAGCATATGAATCTTCTGTTGAGTTTTTCATTGTTCATGAGATCTCTTCATTCTATCTACTGCTGACAGGGCCTTTAGTTGTACCTATAGCGTATCTGCATGTTGTTTGGCTTCTTAGAGCTGCGACTCCAGCACCTGTAATTATGGATTCTCTGTAAGGTTTGCGTATGTCTGGGCACTCTGGTTACTTAGTTGCTTGCACTCCAAGGAAAGAGCTTTAATCTACCAACTACTCTATGAGTAGTTGCTTCTCGCTGGTCTCTTATCTCCTGAGGGGTTTCGGGTACAACACAGAGCTCTAGTTCTACAATGCGTTGTTGTAGCTTTTGGATTACCTCTTCCAGTTGTGCCACCTATTGTGGAACTTTTTCCTCGGTCTGTACTTCGATGATTGTCACAGAACGAAGTACTTTGTTGACCCTTTCCTTAAATTCAAGTTTCTCGGTGAGCAACTGTTCCTTTCTTTGTTGTATATCTCCTTTATCTTCATCCCATTTCGTTTGTAGAGTGAGATTTTCCTTTTCTGCATCACTTCTTTAGTCCTCAAGTTCTTTCTGTACTTGTGCTAAATCCTGGGTGGCTTGTGTTGTTTCTTCCTGAGCTCATCGAAGGCAAGCTTCAACTGTATCAGTGATACGATGTAATTGAGCGGCCTCATCACCTAGTTATGGTGTTCCAACTATCAGGGGCGCAATGGATACTATGCGGCTGGACTGTAGTGTCTGCTGCACTTCTTGAAGCTCGGCCTTGATGTGATTGAACACCTCCTCTTGCTCGGCTTCCTGCTTCTCTGCTATCTCCAGCAAAGCATCGTTCAGTGTAGCGACGATGAATTCGAAGTCATCTGAGGTTAGGGTGGTCTCAAACTTGGTTCTAGTTGCTTTCATTTTCTTCCTTGAAGAAGGTTTCGGAGGGGAAACCTTCCTTTTCTTCAAGAAATCCTCCTCATCTCTTGGCAGTGTAACCTCACATTTCTTCTTCTCTATTTTTGTGCCATCACCCCCCTTCCTCAGCTGTAATAGATGCGGTCTTTACAGATTCGTTGTCTAAATCGTTGACCTCTTCGGTCTTATTTATCTTGCTAGGTCCGACTGTATCCGGCGCAGTTTCAGGGTTGTCAACATCGGACATCTATGCGGGGTCCACTGGAACAAGTAGGTCCACCGACCATTCCTTGGTAATCTCCTCCAAGTCATCCTTCGTTAACTTGTAGTATGATTATAGCTATTGGTGATGCTCATCAACACGCACTGTGATGTAGATGAAGTGGTGGTCCGCACTGAATTTCTTCAATGGCCTAAATCTGTGAAGTGTGTTCGGGTTTATGTGAGGCGTGGCCTATATGGCTACCTTCAACTAGTTATAATACGTGTGGAAGACAACATTTGATTCCCACTACTTGTTCATGTCACTGGAATACCACAACATACTGAACTTTGCGGCCATTGGTTCAAAGGGATTGACATCTGGGAAGGTTGCACCTTCCAGCATCTCCCATGCAATGAAAGAGATTAATATGAGTAGCCAGCTAAAATGGAATTCGTACCCTTGGTCCTATGCTTCCCTGCAATCCAGTTCTAGCTAGTTCACCAAGTATATGGCCCAATTCATATGTAGGCCCTTTGCGCACTTCCCTGCGAGGTCGACTACAAATACAGTTACTTAGGTCGGTCGGTTCTTGCAAACTAGATTGCATGTGATCAGCTGACACGCAAGGTGCACTGCATCGCTCTGGATAGAGGCTACCTTGTAGCCTCGCATTCCCTTCTCTACATCGCCGTAAGTATCCTTTATTCTCTGGGCAAGAGCACGATCTGTTGTCTTTCCAGGGTAGAAATCTTGTGGGTTTGGGCCTTTCATGTTGAGCTCTGTGATTCAATTGATCAATGTCGGATCCACTGTGATGCGGCAGTTCAACCACAAATATCTGCCATGATAGCAGGACAACAACAACTTGATGCACGCGTTCACTTCTTGATGCCTCCCAAAGTGAGGAATCTTCATTACATTAAGTAGGGTTGACTGCGTGAGGTTCTGAGTCCATGATTGAGCAATAATATTGGAGTTATTTCCTTTGGTTCATGTCAGATATTTATGAGGGGCAAGCATAATGTAAACCTTCATGTCGTCGAGGTTGAAGTCACTGAACTTCAATGCAGTGAGCTTATCCTGGTCGGCACAAACTGCGCACACTTCTTTTGGAAGGTACACAATGATCAAAGCATACTCAAATTCGTAGGGTACACTGTCACGATTGATGGCACCGCTCATAGGTGGTAGATAAGCAGGTAGAATGCTTGGAATCAGCTTAGCATTCACGATATCGTCTATGTGCTTAGTGCGCTTCTCATCGGTTGGTCAGGATGAACCGGCTCAAGCAGTGGAAGGAGAGGTTTGCAGTCCTCTCGTCAATGATGCTTGTACACCTATAGACAACCCTCGCTCCGACATGACTCTCTGAACCATCAAGTCGATCAGAACCTCTTCAACAACTTTCTCTGCAGTGCTCAATGCTTCTAACATACGCACTCGGGATAAATAATTCTTGGTATCAGGGAACAACTCAGACACGATAATGAGATAGAAAACGATATCACAATGATCACTGTATAAACTCAGCTTAGGCTATGTGCTCGAATTCTTGATTTGAAAAAAGTGTTCTCGGTGCATGGCACGACGGGCCAAATAGGTAATTCGACAATGATTGGCTTGCAACGGTCATGAGCCTCCATTAACTCTCGGTCGATCCGTTATGGCGCAGTCCAACGGTCTAATGATGAATATTTATTGTTTTTATGTCTGTTTGGAGTGGAAGCCGAATGGATATATCGGCCCCAATGACTATATTTCTTCGTCATGGTGAAGTGCCATGTGTCGTTGTGTTGATATCTAGGCAAAGCTCCAATTCGGTAATTTTTCTTTCTGCGAGGTTTCCTCTAGAACCTCCTGTAACCTTTCAGTATTATCCCTTTTCTTTCTTAACTTTCTAGCCTTCTTTCCAGTGATCTTTGTATCGGTAATTCTTTTGTCATTCTGATTCTTTTCTTCTTTGGTCTTAGTTACTTCCCGCAGTTGAAATTCTTTCCTAGGGTTCCTAGGTAATACTTCTTCTGTGTCTGGGATAGGTAATTCAATATTATGAGGATCCTTTAGTGTTCTCTTAGCTTTGGCATCCAGGTTTCTAGTATTAAATATACTCAATCTACTCTTATGTTCCTCAATCAAGTGTGTGATCCTTCTGGTCATAAAGTCTTTTAACTCTTGCTTCTTCTGTTCCAAAACTTCTTCTTCTTCCTTTCGTCTAGCTTCATCTCTATCAATCCAAGGTTTTCCTATTAGCATGGTGAATGGGGCGATGTCTTCAACAAATTTGATAATCTCAAAGTATTCTTTTGTCGAAGTTCCATTGACATTCATAGGTATCCAAACGAGCCTTCCACATAAGTTTACTAGCTTTCCTTTGAATAAAACTATTCCTCCCAGTGAATGGATCATAGCAAGCCTTCCTATAACTTCCCAGGTTCTCTCTAGCATAATATTCATCTGTGTTTCCTCATCCAGGACACAGTCAATGTCGAAGTCCCCTATTCTTGCTTCGATGCATTCCTTCTCTTTGAAGATCTATGATAAGCTGACATGTCGGTGGTCATTCGGGGTTTCTTTTATTTTTATCAATACTTTCTTGGATTCTTGCTAGGGTTCTGCCTTTTCTGGATCTACCTTAGGGTTTTCTTGATTCAGATTCATTCCTTCAAGCTTAGAGATCATTCTAGGGAAATCCAACACTTCATGGTCCATAGCCTTACAACAACAAAAAACTAGGCCTTCTTCCAGGGAATTCCTTAGCAAGATGTCCTGGTCTTCTGCAACTATAACAGAGGGTTAATCCTCTCTTTCTTTTAAATGATCCCTATCTTCTTATGTACTACGCACTAGGGTCATATGAGCTAACCTGAAATAAATTATTTCTAGGGTCCTGCATCCACTCGTTAGTCCAAACATTCTTTCTATGCATAGGTATAACATATCTTTCATTATTCTTTTCATATCTATTCATATCAAATATTTTTTCATCTATCAATGTCCTAGTTTTTAAGCTAGGATAGAATCTATCAAACATACCTAGATTCATACTCTAGAAACAAAAATTTCCACTTATCTTACTTTTACATAGCACAAAGCTTTCAGATCTAATACTTTTTAACTATTCTTACCTTTATCAAATCACAGAGCTTTCAGATCTAAGAATTTTTAACTATTCTTACCTTTATCAGAGCACAGAGCTTGCAGATCTTACCTCTTTTAGTTAGAAGTTTCCACTTTTACCTTTCTTAGAGCACAAAGATTTCAGATCTTGCTTCTTTTCTTCAGATCCGACCTCCTTTCTTCAAATCAATATTCGTTCCTTTAGATCTGGCCTTCTCTCTTTAGCACAAAGCTTCCTCTTTCTCAGTTCCTAGCAATCACAGTTTCAGGTCCCGGCAACGAAACCATTTTTTGGCACAGGGGAAGACCCAGGGTTCAATGCTACAATAGTGCACCAACAAAACCCTAACTACTGGCCCTTTTGGCAACATCTGCGAAGCAGATGAAGTCTCACCCGAGGTAGAGGTAGGGGTGGTTGCAAGACTCAAGTGTCTGCAACCTTAGTTGGGACACAGATATGTGATTGTACTACTTAATAAAGCATTTATCACCTTCAATTCTTTAACATGCAATCATTATCTACTTCGATGATAAAACAGAGCCTCGCAGTATCCACAGTAGTATACCATATACAAGCACTTAGCATAAGTAAAGTAGGTCAGATGTAACTGATCAAGCACTGAGCATATTCATTTCCATTAGATCTAATATTCTATACATCATTAGCACTGAGCATAAGTAGATCTATCTAATCATCTCAAAGCACTAAGCAAAAGAATACATAAACACATTCAGACAAGCACCAAGCAAGATAACACAGTGTTTACGTGGTTCACCCCTCCTCTGGGGCTATGTCCACCAAATATTCTTCCTTATTGCCTTCATTCAATCTGTTACAGCACAAAGCCTAAAACCCTTACTCCGCATAGGACAAAATATCTACGCAGCTCGCTAGATCCTTCTTCCTTGTGTTACAGCACTAAGCCTTTCAAAATCTATCACAACTACTTGCACTCAGTTCTGCAAGTCTCTTACAATCATGCACAAACCATCCAAAAACCCTACTTTCACTTAGCATACATTCACATCACTTGGATATAGCACTTACCATTTCATTTGTATTATCTTATCTTCCTAGCCTAGGCATCTATTTATACATACAAAATAGGCCTAAACATGGGTAAACCCATGGGCCGACATCCCATACCCGTTACATATTCCCAAAAACCCAAAAAGAGGCCCAAAAGGGGGCCGAGATCCCGTGATTTCCGCTTTGTCTTGCGCTCCTCCTTCGACAGGCTGTCGAAGTCCCAAACTAGGTCAACAAGACCAAGAAACTCCCAAAACTCGGTCAAGGGCCAACAGGCCCACTTTTTGAAGGAAAGAGGTTGACATAATTATAGAAAAAGAGGTCAAAAAGAGAAGGAACATGACCATGTCGATCAGACAAACAAGAAGAAGCATAGTGATCAGAATTCGACTAAGAAGAGTAGGAAGAAGAATACTCGAAGCTATTATGGGAAATTAAGACATGTGGAGAAGGATTGTTGGTAGAAGACCAAAGACTTAGAGAAGAAAGAGAAGAAAATTGAAATAGAAGTGGAAACTGGAAGATTGACTGACCTATAGAATCGAACTTCAGAAGGTAATGCATATAAATATGCATTTCATGTTAGTGTTGCTTAGGCCTTGCATGCTCATACTTCTTAGAGTGAATGGATAATTGAATTTGTTTTCACCCATCACATTGTTCAGTATTGAATGTCAGAATGGTGTGATCAGTGATGTGTATCATGTACATAGTTTGAGTGCAAATTTTTTGTTGGTACCCAAGCTAACCCAAACTGGCCATAAAGTAGAATTTTGGCCAAATTGGTTTGTTTTGAAGGACATGAAGAAAAAAAAAATTGTTGTCACTAAAGGCCTCTTGTATTTGAAGGATTAACTATATAAGTTTTATGACCTTCCTAAGAAATTCTTTGGAGCAATTGCACTCATATCCCAAACCGATAACTAGAGCAGACTATGACATGAATCGTTTAGACACCTAAATTTTCAAAGCCTAATATTGATGGTAAAATGTATCATGGTTGTTGGTCTACCCACAACTATTCTCCATGATGGAGTATGTGAAGGATGTATGGTTGGAAAGCATCCTGAAGATGACTTTGGAACAGGGAAAGCTTGGAGAGAAAAGACATAGATGGAAATTGTCTATAGTGACCTTGTTCCATGGACATACCATCTTTGGTTGGTGCAAGGTATACGTTAACCTTCATTGATGATATTTATAGGTATACTTAGGTGTATTTTTTGAAGACTGAAATCCATTTCTCCGAAATATTTGAGGAATTTAGGGCTCTTGCAAAAAAGAAATGCAATTCACTAGTGAAATGTTTAAGATATAACAATGGAGGAGAATATGTGAGAAAGGAATTTGGATGTTACTTTTCATAGAATGGTATCTCTTGGCATAGATATATACCTCGCACACCCTAGAATAATGGTGTTTTTGAAAGGAAGAATCAAAATTAGGTTAAAATGGCATGTTGTTGGTTTAGGCCAAAGGTTTGTTGACTCATTTTTGGGAAGAAGTTGTTTACTGCTCAAACTATTTTTTGAACTTGATTCTGACTAAAGAAGTATGGGATATGACTCCAGTAAAAATTTGGAGTGGGATGAAATCTTCAATCAAAGACCTTGGAACCTTTGGATGCATTGAGTTGGATCATATTCCAGACAACATAAGGAATAAAATGGATGCAAAGAGTCATGTCTGTACCAGGATGGGATACTATAAAGAGTTGAAGGCCTATAGTGTTGGAATTACTAAGACAATAGAGAGGGGGGGGTGAATCAGTTGTTACTGCGCTTAAACAATTTTATGCCTATTAAAATATTATTAACCTTCTCGAAGTGATCATCAAGATTATCCAATACATGAGCAGCATAAATAACAAACATCAATCACACATATGATATACATAGAGATAGATATTCATGAGGAAACCCATAAAGGGAGAAAACCCCTTTTTCTTCGAATGATAGGCAATTTTTTAAGTTCTGTACATCATCTTTCTTTGAGCACCAACTCAAAATGAGGCTACAAACTTTTCTTTAACTAGCTACAACTCGATGAGAGCACCAACTCTCTAGTCCTCTAGCACCCACTATAAGGAAACACCAACTCCCTTAGTGTTCCAGCACCAACTTCTAGTCACATAGGCACCAACCTACATAACAGAGAACAATGGTTCTCCCTTGCACCACCCTACCACCCTAGTTTTTCTGTATACAACTAGATGGAAGCTACAACTCCATGTGTTCAAGAACCCACTTGAAACTCTAAGGACAACAGTCCTCCCTAGCACCACCCTACCTCCATGAGATATAAATTATTGCTTGCTGAAATTTATTACAGTAATACAGTATTTATCAATGGCTTACCAGGCTCATCGTTGCTCTGCTACACTGGTCTGCTCTGCCTGCATTAGTGTCTTCCTGCTCGCATCTTCTTGCGCTTAAGTTCTCATATAGTATGTTGTTTTCACCATTTCTTCTTTGTCCAGATTATGGTCTTCGTCTCTACATTTTCTCCCTCAGCTCATGTTGTAATCTTCATTGCTTACAGTTCAACTACTTTTTATAGAGAAACAACAAACTCTTTATGTCACAAAATTTTTCTTTTATTCCTGGTCTCATCATCTGTTACACTCTGTATCTCCAACGCTCAAGTCAGGAATCTAAAAAATGCTCAGAAATCATGATTCCAACACTCAGTAACAATGATTCAAATTCTTAGGAACAATGATTCAGTTAATGTAACCGAATCGTAACTAATCAAGAAATCATGAGATGAAACAACAACCCTTCGATCATATTATGCTTGATCAGCGTCATTGGATTATACATGCAGAGGCATTTTTTACTTTTCAATGTGTAACCTTCGATGTGGATCCTAGAAGCACTAGCTCCTTCCCCTATCTTCCACTGATGTGACCTTGGGAAATGATCTTATGTGACCATACGATTATGGGCATGGCCAAAGGTGGTTTGAGATCAAACTATGTTTCACCCCACAATTTACCTCAAGTCTCCATGTGTCCTTTCTCCAAAACCATGGTTTCAATTGCATACCGCCCTTAACTTTTTAAAGTTCATGCACCTTCAATCCCCACAATGAGATGGGATCATCGATCTCATGATCTTGACAGTGCTCTTGAACTGACGGTTCATATCTGTCCTCTCAAGTTCTGTGGATCAAATATAACCTTCCTAAATCAATGGCTGTGATTTACTAATTCGTGATCCGGGCTCCAGGAGTTTCAAATCTCAAACCCTGTTTTTCTTTGTACGCCAATCTTTCGAAGTTGATGATTTGTGGACACCTTTCCTTCTCAATCAATGGCTCTACCTCTACTATGGGAATTTGTCCTTTCAACCAGATCAATGTTTATGCGGCCCCTTTCTCAATCAATGGTCGAGATCTCCTTCGGGTCTCCAGACTTCTGAAATCTCAAGTCTCAAACTTTACTTCCCCTCGAAGTATGTGGATTACTGCCATGTGTCCTCTTGGATCAGACGGTTGAGGCTTACTTTGGGTCTTTATCCAAAATCCACAGATTTAAGCCATGTCTCTTCTGGATCAGATGACCCAGATCCACTTCGGACGATATGATGCTTGAGGTTTACTCTGGACGATCTGACAACTGATATTTATTTCGGATGATCGGACGATCGAGATTTACTTCGGATGATCCAACGGTCGATAATTTATTTCGGCTCTCCAAAATTCGGGGATTTCAAATCTCAAACTGATACTCTGGATCAAACGACCCAGATTCACTTCAGACGATCTGACGCTTGAGATCTTCTTCGGATGATCTGACGACTGAGATCTACTTCGGATGATCTAACAGTCGAGAATTTATTTCAGCTCTCTGACTCTCTAGACTTAGAGGATTTCAAATCTCAAATTGAAAAATCTTGAAGTGATATTTTTCCGGAGCGTAACCTCCTCATAACTTTAGACCTGAAATGAATGATGTTCGTTTGATCAAGATATTAGATCAATGGCTCGATCTGTCTGCGATGCATCTTTGCCTTGGATTAAATCCAATGGCTCTCCATCTTTTCTTATCCTATCCTTCCATTTATTTTGATCTGGCGACTGACATAAATTCGGGTGATCAAGATCTCAGATCTCATCCCTTGCTTATCCTATCCTTCCACTTAAATAAATCCGATGGCTGACGGAAATTCATATAATTGAATTCTCAACCATTTTTCCCTGCTTATCCTATCCTTCCACTTAAAGTGATCCAATGGATGTGAGGACTCTCGAAGCAGATCCACAATCAAGGATTTGATCCTGATCATGTTTATGTATTGCGCTTTCCCTTCTGAGATCTGATATCTCCATACTATTCGCTTCTCCTCTTGAGCTTATGATTTTCCTGTTTTCCATCGTCATTGTTGTTCTTGCCATCAATGACAAGGACACTCTTCATGTAAGACATGCCAACATATA
Source organism: Picea engelmannii (assembly GCA_009831015.1). Lineage (NCBI taxonomy): Eukaryota > Viridiplantae > Streptophyta > Pinopsida > Pinales > Pinaceae > Picea > Picea engelmannii. The sequence continues at coordinate 151,704 of ML812762.1, forward strand.
GATTGTTTGACCATATCGAATAAGAGATTATTTGTAGAATATATGTTGTCCTTGATGAGAATACCTTTTGTATTACCTTGTTGAATTCTTCTTTTGGATTGTTGAACAATAATCCATTGGAAATTTTAAGGAATTGTAGACCAACTAATTACCCTACATGATCATCAACTAGACATTCAACATATTTTTCTTAGTCAATTGTTAGTCGACCTTCTATAGTCAAATCAAAAACAAGTTTTAGGACTCCTACTAATGACCTTGGTATAGAAACTCTTGCAACAATTGGAGTTTTTCTTCCTATATGGGAAGCCAAGACAATTGAAGTTGTTGGAACTAATGCAGGAAAAATCAATGACTTAAGAAAAAATAGAAGTTAGAAACAACATGGTAGTGTTGCTCTATTGGTAGGTGTGCTAGAAAATCATGTGATATAGATACATATGCATATGCACATGGTTTTCTTGAATGGGATAATGTTATGGTTGATAAGTATCATTCCTTAATGAAGAATGATACATGGAATTTAGTTCCTTGATCACAAATCAAGATTTTGGTTTCTTACACTTCTTTGTATGTTAATCTATGCTTGGTTGTTCTTAAGTGTTGCAATGACGTGTTTAGACACCACCTCTATCTTGAAATACTAGCTCATTGATCTACCTAATCCTCTAATTCTCGAACAAAAAGATGATGTACAAGAAATCTAATTGATGTTCAATGTTAATATTTTTATTGTCGACCACTCTCCCAAGATGAAGTCAAAAAGGATGCCAAATAGTAGAAAGTGATTTCATTGTAGTTACCAAAGGTCAAAATAGAACTACATTGAAAATCAAGAGGCGAACAAGTGTCGAGCATCAAACAAGGATGTTTCCAAGAAGGCAGATGGGGTTATCGAACTGACATGTAATAGTTTCTTGCCTATGGGAGAAAATAGTAATTATTAAGAGGCCCATTGAGACTTGATACACCAAATTTTAGATGACTTTTGAAGTCATTTTAGAGTTCCAAAGTTAAATTGAAACTATCAAATCACTAATCAAGGGGGACAATAATAGAATTGGATTATAACATCAATGAGATTAATGAAATTATCATATAGAGAGATACATTAATCCATAGTGCAGGACAGGACTGTATAACACAATTGTTATTTTTGAAGCCAATGCTATAAGACGAGGGAAATAACAAAGTGAAACTCATACTAATTATAATAATTATTGATCATGTGTTAAATTTGGGGGTTTTGATTCCTTATGGGAGTTTTGTTTAGTCAATACACACTATAAAATTTTGTGTGTGCATTTTACATTGTGTCATTGTAAATTATGCATGCAACTTAATAAATACATAAAAAAAAATATGTTTGGGAATGCCACTGGGAGATTTCTAAATTAGTCACTAGGGATATGGATCATCTTTTTAAATGAATCAACTCAAATCGACCACACCACATGTGGTGAATTTTTGCTCCAAAGGTTTCGTTATTGTCATTTTTGTTAATAAAAAAGATCATAGAGAGTTCATGGAATAATAACTGTGGTTTTGGAGTAGAGTTAACCTCTTCTTCAAACCATAATTCCTAGAATGCAACCTAGCTATAATGTTTATCTCAACAACCTCAATTTGAGTAACAATATTAAATCTCCAATCTATTTGTGGACTTCCAACATATTATGAGGTATTGGAGATTCCCTTTGTAATTTAATATTGTCACTAGCATAGATCCATATTAATTATCTATCTATTAAGCACAGAGAGGGAAAACAAAAATTAAGATGCTAATATCTTAGTGCTTAAAAGATCTCAAGTTAAAATAGATCTATGTTGATGTGTGACTGTGTGTACTCTTTTCTATTCTTCTTAAATTTTCTTTTTACATAACATTTTTTTAATATTTTGATTATAAGCATGGATTTTATACATCTCCACCATATTGGTTTGTTAATTTTTTTAATATTATACTAGGATAACTTATGCCAGATGTCACATAAACATTAGGCATGTACAATTACACATTTCCCTGATGATACTAGGATGTAAAATGCACTTTGCTTTTGTCAGTGCAATAAGAAACAAGTGTTTCATGGTAGCGTAGTCTCTGCCAAGCAGGTTACAAGGTAAATTATGGAAAATGGGGTCGAATTGTAAATGACAGGAGTGTTTGGTGCAAAATCTATATCACGGAAGTGTTGTGTGCAACATGTATATCATGGAACATGGGGCATAAAATTTCATTAGCGCTAAGGCGCGACCCTGTGGAGAGATAATTGGCTAAGTGTTGAAAGGAACTGCGGTCGGTTGGGCTCATGATGTGACGATATAAGACCAATCGACGAGTTCGAAAAAATTCAGGTTCAAGTTTAAGTATATTTATTTAAATTGTATTTATATTAATGTATTGTAATAGATAATTTGTGGTCCAAATGTAGACCATGTTCCAATATGTGGGCGAATTGTAGACCATGGAAGTTTTTGGTGCAAGATGTATACATCAGAACTGTAGATGACGCAAGTTTTGGGTGCAATATCTATAATAGCGTGTCGAATTGTAAATGACGGAAGTGTTTGGTGAAAAATGTATATCACGGAAGTGTTGTGTGCAACATGTATATCACTGAACATGGGGCATAAAATTTCGTTAGCACTAAGGCACAACCCCGCGGAGAGATAATTGGCTAAGTGTTGAAAGGAACTATAGTCATTCGGGCTCATGATGTGACGATATAGGACCAATCGACGAGTTTGAAAAAATTCAGGTTCAAGTTTAAGTATATTTATTTAAATTGTATTTATATTAATGTATCGTAATAGATCATTTGTGGTCCAAATGTGGACCATGTTCCAATATGTGGACGAATTGTAGACTATGAAAGTTTTTGGTGCAAGATGTATACAGCGGAACCGTTGATGATGCAAGTTTTGGGTGCAAGATCTATAATAGAACCAACCTGGGGGTCGGTCGGGCTCTCGTAAATCGTTGTTTAATACGTTTTTTTGGTTGTTAATGGCAATAACCAAATCACTAAGTTGTCACGAGTAGAAGCAGAATATATATACAATTTGACAGGCAGGGCCTTACGTCTCCTCGAGAGCCCTTATTTTGAAGCCCGTCCAACCGTTTTTCCTCTCTACTCTCTCTTTCTCGTTACTTAGTCTTTTTTTCGAAAATGTCCCAATGTGCGCGTTGGGGGACAGACCGGTTCACATTTGCGCTTGTGCTTTTATATCGTGACTCCGACTGACCACTAACCATTCGATGCCTAGCCACTTTTTAGATCGCGGATTTTCGAATAGGCGAGCTCTATAACCGAGGTCGAATTGTATATGACGCAAGTGTTTGGTGAAAAATGTATATCACGAAAGTGTGGTGTGAAACATGTATATCACGGAAGAAGGGGCATAAGAAATCGATAGCGTGAAGTCGCGATGAATTGTAGAGTACGAAATTTCTAGGTGCAAGATGTATATCATGCACTTGTAGATGACGAAAGTTTTGGGTGCAAGATTTATAATAGCGCCAACCCAGGGGTTGGTCGGACTCCCATAAATTGTTGTTGTATACGTATATCATGGAACAGGGGGCATAAAAATTCGATAGCGCTAAGTCGCAACCCTGCAGAGAGATATTTGGTTAAGTGTTGAAAGGAACTACGGTCGGTGGGGCTCATGATGTGACGATATAGGACCAATCAACAAGTTCGAAAAAAGTCAGGTTAAAGTTTAAATATATCTATTTAAATTGTATTTATATTAATGTATCTTAATAGATTTTTTGTGGGTGAGATGCAAACCATGTTCCAATATGTGGACGAATTGTAGACCAGGGAAGTTTTGGGTGCAAGATCTTTAATAGCGCCAACCCAGAGATAAGATGGCATGAATACCCTCTTTGTGTTACACATTTTGCACTCAAAATGGGGTCAAATTGTAAATGACGGAAGTGTTTGGTGAAAAATGTATATCACGAAAGTGTTGTGTGCAAAATGTATATCACGGAACAGGGGGCATAAAAATTCGATAGCGCTAAGTTGTGACGCCACAGAGAGATAATTGGCTAGGTGTTGAAAGGAACCACGGTCAGTGGGGCTCATGATGTGACGATATAGGACCAATCAAAGAGTTCAAAAAAAAGTCAGGTTCAAGTTTAAATATATTTATTTAAATTGTATTTATCTTAATGTATCTTAATAGATTATTTGTGAGAGAAATGCAAACCATGTTACAATATATGGACGAATTGTAGACCAGGGAATTTTTGTGTGCAATATCTTCATGGCGGAACTGTAGATGGCGCAGGTTTTGGGTGCAAGATTAGTTGTCACCAGTAAAAGCAGAGTGAATTTGAATTGAATATGGCATGAATACCCTCTTCGTTTTACACATTTTGCACTGAAATGGGGTCGAATTGTAAATGACAGAAGTGTTTGGTGCAAAATGTATATCATAGAAGTGTTGTGTACAAAACGTATATCATGGAACATGGGGCATAAAAATTCGATAGCGCTAAGTCGCAACCCCGCAGAGAGATAATTGGCTAAGTGTTGAAAGGAACTGCGGTTGGTGGGGCTCATGATGTGATGATATAGGACCAATCAACGAGTTCGAAAAAATTCAAGTTCAAGTTTAAATATATTTATTTAAATTGTATTTATATTAATGTATCTTAATAGATTATTTGTGGTTGAAATGAAAATTGTGTTTCAATATGTGGTCGAAATGAAAACTATGTTTCAATATGTGGGCGAATTGTAGACCACGGAAGTTTTGGGTGCAAGATGTATAGGGCGGAACTGTAGACGGCGCAAGTTTTGGGTGCAGGATACATAATAGCGCCAACCCGGGGGTCAGTTGGGCTCCTGTAAATGGCTGTTGAATACGTTTTTTGGTTATTACTGCCAATAAGCGAACCTGTGCACTGAGTTGTCACTAGTAAAAGAAGTATGAATTTGAATTGAAGATGGCATGAATACCCTATTCGTGTTACACATTTTGCATTGAAATGTTCTAATATATACAATTTGACAGGAGGGGCCTTACGTCTCCCCGAGAACCCTTGTCACCCTATTTTGAAGCCCGTCTGACCGCTTTCCACAGTCGAAACATACAGAAAAGATCTTCATAGGAAATGGATTATCAATTGCAGATTTGAATATATCAAACCTTCTTCTCCCTCTTCTATACTAAATGAAATTCCCATTTTTTTCCACTCTACTCTCTCTTTCTCGTTACTTAGTCGTATTACCGAAAATGTCCCAATGCACATTGGCAAACGCATCCGTTCACTTTTACGCTCGTGCTTTTATGTCATGACTCCAACCGACCACTAGCCATTCGCTTCCTAGCCACTTTTCAGATTGTGGATTCCTGGGTAGGCGGGTTCTATAACCGGGGTCAAATTGTAAATGGCGCAAAATTTATATCACAGAAGTGTTGTGTACAACATGTATATCACGGAACAGGGGGGGCATAAGAAATCGATAGCTCTAAGTTGTGCAAAATTGTGCACTGAGTTGTCACTAGTGAATGTAGAATGAATTTGAATTGAGGATGGCAGGAAAACCCTCTTTGTGTTACACATTTTGCACTAAAATGTTTCGATGTATACAATTTTATAGTCAGTGCCTTACGTGTCTTCGGGAACCCTTTCCACCCTATTTTGAAGCTCGTACAATCGCTTTCCACGGATATTTTTGTGCCCACCACCTTCCAATAAGTATATAACTTCTCCAGAAACATGCAGAAAAGATCTTGCGAGCAAATGGGATATCTATCACAGATGTGAATATATTACTTGTATCTTTTGTCACAGAATTGTTGGGTGCAAAATGTATATGACGAAAGTGTTGGGTGAAAGATGTATATAACGAAACACGCAGGATAAGAATGAAATAGCGCTTAGTTAGGACACCGCGGTGAGATATTTGGCCAAGTGTTGAAAGGGACAGTCGTTGGTCGGGTTCCTAATGTGAAGATATAGATGCAAATGAGGATTTGATAGTCTGCTAACCGATCAACCCGCAAAAAATCCAGGAGAACGAGAAATTCAAGTTCAAGTTTAAAGGGATTTTGTTTATGTTTATTTAAAATGTATCCATATTAATGTATCTTACTAGATTATAAATACGTTATTTGCTTGTTAATGTGAATAAGAAAAGTTGTGCACTGGGTTGTCACTAGTGAAAGTAGAATGAATTTGAATTGACGATGGCAGGAACACCTTCTTCGTGTTACACATTTTGCACTGAATTGTTCCGATATATACAATTTGACAATCGGTGCCTTATGTCTCGTTGGGAACCCTTGCCACCCTATTTTGAAGCCCGTCTGACCACTTTCCACGGGTATTTTCGTGCATTCCACCTTCGTACTCCTTTCCAAGTATATGCAATAAGTATATAACTTCTCCAGAAACATGCAGAAAAGATATTGCGAGCAAATGGGATATCTATCACAGATGTCAATATATTAACCCTTCTTTTACGTCCTCTATACTTATCTTTTATCATGGAATTGTTGGGTGCAAAATGTATATGACGGAAGTGTTGGGTGCAAGATGTATATAACGGAACACGCGGGATAAGAATGCGATAGCGCTAAGTTTTACGCCGCAGTGAGATATTTGGCCAAGTGTTGAAAGGGACGGTCGTCGGTCGGGTTCCTGATGTGAAGATATAAATGGAAATGAGGATTTGACATTCCGCTAACCGATCAATCTGCGGACAATCTAGGAGCCCGAGAAGTTCTAGTTCAAGTTTAAATGGATTTTGTTTATGTTTATTTAAAACGTATTCATATTAGTGTATCTTACTAGATTATTTGTGGTCCAAATGTAAACCATGTTTGAATTTGAATGGTGTTTTGGGCTCGAATGTTTTTGCTCAAACCTACAAGGAACAAAGAAAAAAATTCATGACTTTACGTTTTGTATATCAAAGAATATATAACTTCTCCAGAAACATGCAAAAAATATCTTACGAGAAAATGGGATATCTATCACAGATGTCAATATATTATCCCTTCTTTTTTGTCTTCTATACTTATATTTTATCACGCAATTGTTGGGTGCAAAATGTATATGACGGAAGTGTTGGGTGCAAGATGTATATAATGAAACACATGGGATAAGAATGTGATAGTGCTAAGTTGGGATGTCGCGGTGAAATATTTGGCCAAGTGTTGAAAGGGACAGTCGTCGATCGGGTTCCTAATGTGAAGATATAGATGGAAATGAGGATTTGACAGTCCGCTAACCGATCAACCCGCGAATAATCCAGGAGCTCAAGAAAGTTAGGTTCAAGTTTAAAGGGATTTTGTTTATGTTTATTTAAAATGTATCCATATTAATGTATCTTACTAGATTATTTATGGTCCAAATGTAAACCATGTTCGAATTTGAATGGTTTTTTGGGCTCAATTTTTTTTTTCTC
>ML812763.1:0-62893 GCA_009831015.1 Picea engelmannii
TCTCCCTAAAGGGGTTATTGGCTGAAATTACCAAGGCATACTTGCTTGGAGGCTATTTTGGATGCATTTTGGATCATTTCTTGGTGAAATTTTGGCAAATCTAGGGTTTTTGTGCTTGATTATTCTTGGTGAAGTAAGTAAATCTACAATTTTAATTTCGTGATAAATGTCTATGGTATGTTTACTTGTTCATATGTAAGATTATGAAATTGCTTGCTTGAAACCCTAGGAGTAAGAAACATAAGGTGCTTCTTTCTTGTTGTTTTTTTTGCTAGTTTTGCCTAAGAAGATCTTGTCTAGACAAACTTCTAGAACCCTAAAGTGATAGAAATTTAGAATCTTTGTCTAGTTCTTATTGCATTAAATATCTTTCAAGAGCCTAAGGATAGGAGAAATCACTAGGGCCTAGAAGTGCCTACATCCTAGTTGAACCTTCTCTTTGAGGCTTGGTGCTTGAGAACTTAAGGTACTACTTCTCAAGCTTCCACCTTGTTATATTTTAGACAAGTATAATCATTGTTTTCTCTCCAAGTTAATGTGATGATATAATTGACTCCATAAACCCTAAAGGCACTAATCTCTTGTTTCTCTTTTGTTGGAAGGTTGATCGAACACTCAAACACTATTCTCTGAAGTTTTTGCTAACTTCTATTACTCTAAATTAGACTAATTCACTAGATAACTTGTTTTTGTTTAAAATCACTACTACAGCCATACTAATCTATACTAATTTTCTACATACACCTACATAATTCACATCTAACTCACTCAAAAATTGATTTTGATAATTGCTAAACAACCTACTTGATAAATGCTAAGTTTCCATGATATTTTCTTGCAATTCTGAGCACTAATACTTGTTGTTGTTACAAAATATTTCTACAGCCATCTAACTGCAGAAAATTTTCTACAAAATTGACATTTAATGCTAGCTAAACCCTGCAGAAAATGCTTGTGACAATTGGTTCTCATTTTTCCTAGTTAAAGCTACTTTTTCATTGTCTTTTCAAGCAATTCTAAGGCGTATTTCTTCCAACTGTTATAAAATACTCATTGGTGTTGAAAATTTTCATACTGCTGCAATTTTATATCAGCCATCTTATATTTCAAAGGTTTATTGTCTTATTGAACCACTAACATCATTTGGTACTTGAAAAATTTTATATTTTGATTTGTTGTCTTGTTCTGGGCAGGTACACTTCATCTTTACTTTTGCTTCATCTCTTAAAGACATAAAGAACTTTTTGACTTGAGTGACCAGTGAGAGGGGGGTATTCTTGCATCCGTGTCTTAGTTCATCATCCCTTCATGTCACTAGGGAGGTCTCCCTTGGGGTAATATTAACATAGTCCTAAACAGAAAGGGGTTTCATATTAAGGTGGAAGTGATAGGTCACCCCCTTGTTATGCCAATCTTGTCTCACTTGCCTTGGGATTTGAGCAAGTACAGATTGTGCGATAACAATAACCTCAATGAAAATCATGTGTCCCATGCGTTCAATGCATGGGACCTCACGTTGCCTCAACATTTACTAATTTCCATATCATATTTCCATTAATCAAACTCAACAAATAGCAATACAACTCACCATGCCACATATTCATCAGTTCACATGCTTTACATATTCATAACCTTTGTATATATCAAAGCATAATATATATGAAAACCTGAGACTATCATACAACATGTAAGGTCATATTATGTTGTTTAAGTAGCACTTCATGTTGGATTGGTGTGGTATGAAACCAACACTTTTAAAGTAAAAACCACCATATCAATAGCAATTGAATTTGCACATTCTATGAGAACCTGAATAAGATACCAACCTAATGGTGTGGAACAACAACCATTAGCATAAATGATAAAATTATGATGCATTTTTCCCATACTTATGTTGTTATAAATAATAACATGGAAAATGATTATATGCTTTTAATCACCATATACTAGAGAAACCCCAATGGATAGTCAATATGCAGCAATATACCTCCAACAACTATAGCAAAATCAAGTGTTATCATTAACTCTTATAACAAGGGGATTGTCAATTTTATTTCATTTGTTAGGGGGTCCCACCTATAGTTTAGTATTTATAAATAATAGATGTCAAGAATTTTAAAAACAGTTCCTTGCAATCATTTGCATACTTGGTGGCTTAGTTGCTAATTTTATGATTCAACAAGAACTTTTCTATTTATTTTTAAATTTATTTTACACAAAGCATACATATTTTATAATAGCATCAGATACAAGAACTTATTTCTTGAGGTCTAATTGAAATTTTTTACAAGTTGTAATCCCAAGGTGATAATCCTTCCTATCTCACATAGCCTAGTGAGATTAGAAAATGCTTGAGTGAGGATTTGGCCATTCCTCGCTTCAACATACTCAAAAGCTCCATCAATGAAAAATAAAGAAGGAAGAGAGAAAATGATGCTCCGCATAAAATTGGCATTCCTCCCAAAGAAAAAAAGGACATATTCAGAAAATGTTTCCCACCAAGATGGCCTCGCACAAGTCGGTATCAAAAATCTTTCCTTGGTTATTGTTTTTATTGCAATCACTTTGGTCATAAAGCAATAGATTGTAGAGTATATGCAAGGAATACTCGTGTATGGGAAAAAAATAGAAGTACTTATGGGTTCTTGTTATAACCCTAAATTCCACCACACATGCTTACCTGGAATCATGCCAACTCATATCCCTTCTTTGCCAAAGCACTGTTGAACAACTCTTTGAAAATTCTCCTTTATAAAGGCCCACGTGCCCTAATCCAATACTGCATGCGTGTACACGTTTTCTGACCCAAAATATCCCACGTGGACCGACAAAAGCACAAAAAAAGGAAAGTTACCAATGGAGAACAAAAGTTATGGGTGATTTAACTGAAACTCTCGGCCATGCATGGCCGAGGGTTCATCCAAATACCTAGCTCCTTCTAGCCTAGAAAAGAAGGGGTAGGAGTCCCATTTGGAGGAGGAAAAAGATAGCAAAGAAACTCTGCCCATTTACGTATTCCCATTGTCCCAACCCTTTAGCCTTTCCTTGTGCCAAAGGAGATTCAAAGAAAAGCAGTTGGAGGACAGAAGAAGAAGAGCCTGGGATCAGGTTCGAGGAGCGGTGGTCGGTCTCAACTTTTGTAAGTTGACTCATTCAAAGTAATAAAGAAAATGCTTTTCCTGTCCCAATTCATGAACTGTTTATAGTTTGATCAGTATATGTTTGGATTTCTAACCCGTTGGTATATAAGTAGGATGCATGCGTAGTTTTTGCTTGTCTTAGATGCGGGTCAGCTTTGGAAGGAGTATTGTGAACAAGTAATCAAGTACAATGGAGGATCGACATCAAACGCCGGGAACGAGGTAGGTTGATCTTTCCATGCATTTACTAAGAAAAGGGGATTTAAATCTAGGGATGAAGGTAGAAAGTAGTTTATCTTCGGTCATATCTACATGCAAATTCTGAACTCTATTTGCTAGTCCGTAGGGTGATTTTCCCCACAACATAATTGGTGACCATATTGGGGAAAATCACCCTACGAACTAGCAAATAGAGTTCAGACTTTGCATGTAGATATGACCGAAGAGAAACTAAATTGCACCACACATGCTTACCTGGCATTAGGCCAACTCATATCCCTTCTTTGCCAAAGCACTGTTGAACAACTCTTTGAAAATCCTCTTTTATAAAGGCCCACGTTCCCTAATCCATTACTGCACGCGTGTACACGTTGTCTGACCCAAAACAGCTCGTGTGGACCGACAAAAGCATGAAAAAAGGAAAGTTGCCGACGGAGCACAAAAGCTATGGGTGAGTTAACTGAAAGTCCCAGCCATGCATGGCCAAGGGTTCATCCAAATACCTAGCTCCTTCTAGCCTATAAAAGAAGGGGTAGGGGTCCCATTTGTAGGAGGAAAAAGATAGCAAAGAAACTCTGCCCATTTATGTATTCTCATTGTCCCAACCCTTTAGCCTTTCCTTGTGCCAAAGGAGATTCAAACAAAAGCAGTTGGAGGACAGAAGAAGAGGAGCCCAGGATCAGGTTCGAGGAGTGATGGCCGGTCTCAACTTTTGTAAGTTGACTCATTCAAAGTAATAAAGAAAATGTTTTTCCTGTCCCAATTCATGAATTGTTTATAGTTTGATCAGTATATGTTTGGATTTCTAACCCGTTAATATATAAGTAGGATGCATGTGTAGTTGTTTCTTGTCTTGGATGCAGGTCATCTTTGGAAGGAGTATTGCGAACAAGTAATCAAGTACAACGGAGGATCGACATAAAACGTCAGGAACGAGGTAGGTTGATCTTTCCATGCATTTACTAAGAAAAGGGGATTTAGATCTAGGGATGAAGGTAGAAAGTAGTTTCTCTTCGGTCATATCTGCATGCAAAGTCTGAACTCTATTTGCTAGTCCATAGGGTGATTTTCCCCACAACAGAATTGGCGACCATACTGGGGAAAATCACCCTATGGACTAGCAAATAGAGTTCAGACTTTGCATGCAGATATGACCGAAGAGAAACTAAATTGCACCACACATTCTTACCTGGCATCAGGAAAACCCATATCCTTTCTTTGCCAAAGCACTATTGAACAACTCTTTGAAAATCCTCTTTTATAAAGGCCCACGTGCCCTAATCCATTACTACACGCGTGTACACGCTGTCTTACCCAAAACATCTCGCATGAACCGACAAAAGCACAAAAAAAGGAAAGTTGTCAATGGAGCACAAAAGCTATGGGTGAGTTAACTGAAACTCTCGACCATGCATGGCCGAGGGTTCATCCAAATACCTAGCTCCTTCTAGCCTATAAAAGAAGGGGTAGGGGTCCCATTTGGAGGAGGAAAAAGATAGAAAAGAAACTCTGCCCATTTACATATTCCCATTGTCCCAACCCTTTAGCCTTTCCTTGTGCCAAAGGAGATTCAAAGAAAAGCAGTTGGAGGACAGAAGAAGAGGAGCCCGGGATCAGGTTCAAGGAGCAGTGGCCAGTCTCAAATTTTGTAAGTTGACTTATTCAAAGTAATAAAGAAAATGCTTTTCCCGTCCCAATTCATGAACTATTTATAGTTTGATCAGTATATGTTTGGATTTCTAACCCGTTAGTATATAAGTAGGATGCATGCGTAGTTGTTGCTTGTCTTGGATGCAAGTCAGCTTTGGAAGGAGTATTGCGAACAAGTAATCAAGTACAATGGAGGATCGACATCAAACGTCAGGAACGAGGTAGGTTGATCTTTCCATGCATTTACTAAGAAAATGGGATTTAAATCTAGGGATGAAGGTAGAAAGTAGTTTCTCTTCGATCATATCTGCATGCAAAGTCTGAACTCTATTTTCTAGTCCATAGGGTGATTTTCCCCACAACAGAATCGGCGACCATACTGGGGACACTCTCTAGGGTTCCTGGAATTTTATTTAGTTTTTGGGTAGTTTTAAAGACTAGTTTTTCTTGCTTGTTTTTTCTCTTTTTTTTGTAAGGTATGAGCTAGCAGGGAGTCTGGTTTTCCATACCAGCTTTCCCTGTCTTTTGCTTGACTGTGTTTTTCGAGACCCACAGAGGTACACACGGCCTTCATAAGGTCTGCACGCATGTACCCATGCCCTACTCTCTTGCAGCCCGCATGTGAACGCTAGGTGAAGAAGTAGCAGTAGCGTGTAGAGTTCAGAGAACTTCAGAGGCAGTCATCCTCTTCCTTGTCAGAATCACACATTCTTAGGGGATTTTCTAGAATTCTGTCTGAGTCTTGTTTGCTAGCAATCCTATATTATATTGTTTTTTCCTTATCATTTTTTCCTTACAGTATTTGTTTTTCTATCAAAAATAGTGTTCAAGCCTTTAAGGGATCATGGTTATCAGTATCAGTGGTCTCTTCCTGGCTTTGGGTTCTCTGTTTTCATTTTTCTCAAAGTTTAGATATACACGCGGCCTATACAAGGTCGGCCCGCATGTACATGCCCTCTGTGTCTATCCAGCGCGCATTTGCACGCGTGTTGTTTGTTTAACAGTCGCATGCTTGTACAGGATACTTTTTGTTGAGGGTAAGGCAGTCATACTTTCCCTTGATAAGAATTATTCCTCTCAGGTGTTTGAGTCTCTGTGTGAGCAGTCAGTAGCTTAGGATTAATCTTACCCTTAGCCTGTTTTTTCTCAGTAAAAAATAAAAGAATTTTTAAGGTTTTTAGACAAGTGTGAGAGTCATTGTTTTTATAAAAAAAAAATTGCTAGTGTGTGATTTTTTGACCTGATTCTTTGCGATCTGCGATTAGGCCAGAGTTGTTTTTCTTGGTTTTTGCTTATCGATATTTTTCCTTTCTTGCTTAACTAGCATTTAAATCAAATAAAAACATCTCTTTTCATTTTCTTGTTTGGTTGAAGAGTGTGTTTCTGCATTGTTAGCCAGGGAAAAGTCATTTATTTCATAAGTTTTTGCAGTTTACTTAGATCATAAGTCATAAGTAGCTTGTAGTCAAGTGAAATTTCTTTTGAGTTTGCTGTTCAAAATCTTAGAAAATTAAAAATATTTATTTTGAAAAGTTGTTGAAATTTTGCATTAAGTAAAAGTTTTGTTTCCTGCTTTTTTATTCATTTTTTGCTTTCATCTTTTTCACATCATCAGTTTCACCTTCATACCCCTTGACGTAAGACAAAGCCATAAAAATAATGCTAAATTTAAAATCTACTAGACTTTTATGTTTGTAGGGTTCACCAACTAGTTCAGGATTAGGGCCTTGGATTAGGTTGGAGAGGAAACTCTTCAAGGCCATTTTAAAATCAAACATTGGAGTCTAAGGTAGGGAGTGTCTAAGTCTAGTGTCTTGAAAGTTATCTGAGACCCCCCTCTAACACAGGGGATAAACACGAGGTCGCGTGTGGAAAGGTAGCGGAGATAACCCCTCCAAAGCTGGACCAATCGTAGTGGAGAACACATATAGAGGGCTTGTTTTGGGATTCTGTCATTTGCATTTGCCACGGGTTTCATGGGTCTCGAATCCATTCAAGGTTCTCATTTGTCTCTTGGACCATTTTCTCTCGATACCCTTGACAGGTTTCAGGCTCAATACCCTGCTCATTGTGGTCTACCCGACTTTCGACTGTACCCGCCTGGTGACTATTCGCGCACTGGCAACCTAGTTGCCAATATTTTTTAGGGACATACACAGGTGAATGCGGGGGTATACCATAGTACCTAGGACAGACATCGGGCCATGATTTGCAAAGTATACCCAGAGGGTGCTTCCATGTTCGAGTTGCACTTGCACCGGTAAGTTGCTCTAGTGTTGGTTGTTGTAACTGTTCTTCCAATTAATTTAGTGTTTGCATGTCTTATCTTCTAGGAAATTTTTTTAGTGTGTTTTACTTTTAAACATTTAGACTACCATAGAGTGTCTTGGATATTCTCACATAGTGGAGGATCCCGAGCTTCTCCGGTCACGAAGGCTCGGGTTACAAACCATTGTGCCTGACCAACCCCTGGAGGAATCGACTGTTTTGGACCTTGAAGCAACTGCTCTTGGCTGGTTTAAACCTTAACCACTGATTTCTTGGCACCTTTCATTGTACCAATTCAATTTTATGAGTGCCAGACAGTGTCACACATAGCAATGGAAACAAATGTTGTTACTCCTTCTGGGAATTCTTCAATTCCCACTACAGTTGTCACCACAAGAGAGCTTTCACCTCCTAACCCACCGTCATCGGTTCGAGCCACCATGGTCTCAACCGCAACTACTTCGCACAGTGGTCCAATCCTGTCTTTGGTAGCGGCCACAACCCCTTTCACACCAAGTGCGACAAGCCCTCCGTTCTCATACGGGATGCCTAGTTTGGGTACAAGTCCTGTACTTTCCAACTCCACTTTATAGACTTTGGGTCTAGGGGCAGGTACCTCTAGTGCTCCTCTGCAAGGTCACATGGGGGGAACTCCTACTCCTTTTAATGCTTTCCCTTACGGAAGAGGTCATATCCCTCCTTCATCCCCTTCACTCAGTGGCTCGCATCAGCAATCCATCGGGCAACCTACACACAATAGTTTATTTGGAGCGGGGAGTCAAGGACCACCTTTTCATAGTGTGTCGATAGGTTCGACACCATTTTATTTGAACGGAACATTTGGTAACAACACCTTCTCATCAGTCACTTTCCCGACTAGGGGAAACCCCATTTTTGGACAATCTACTCCTATGCAGGGTATTATTCCTGCACAGGGGGAAAACCTAGCAGGACCTTCGAATTCAGGGCAGGGATCAGTTCCCTCATCCGGAATGTCAATCTGGGGTAATTCTTTCCACAATCAATTGAACCCTGGACAACCTACTATGCCTATCCCCACGGGACCGTCATGGGGTAATCCTTCCCAAAGTCCTTCGAATATAATGCATGCCCAACAATCTATGTCCTATTTGGGAAATCAGTCGATGATGTCTCCACATATGAAAAATCCATACGCTGTCCAGGGCCATGGTTTCTACCAGAATCTGGGCCAGCAGCCAAAATTTTCCTGGCAACCTGGTGCCAATCAAACTCCAAGCCCCTTTTTTCCAGGTTATCACCAACAAACCAAACTACCTTTCCTGGCGACTTTACACTTGCCAGATTTGACAAGGTTGTTGAATGACCCTATTTGTCACAATCCATGTTGGCCTCCTATGTCGACGAAGTTGCCTTCACACATTCCAAAGTTTGAAGCCAAGCCTAACGAAGATCCAGGCAATCATGTGACTACCTTCCATCTTTGGCGCTCATCTAACTCATTGAAAGATGACTCCATGCAATTGTGATTGTTTCAACGTACTCTCATTGGGAGTGCCGCGAAATGGTACATTGAGCTCAATTGCTCAAGATACTCTTCTTTTGGCGAACTGGCGATGGCTTTCCTGAACCATTTCCAGTTACCTGTGAGATACAACACTGGCACAGAGTTGCTCGCCAATTTCAAACAGAAAATAGCGGACCATATCTCTGATCACATCCAAGAATGGAGACGTCGGAAGAGTTTAATCAAGGTACCAGTCCCACGAACATTCCTGCTTGAGTGGTTCCTTAAGTCTTTGGTCCCGCAGTTATCCAAAGACGTTACGACGTCAGGAGTTTTCTCTGAATAAGACGCCATCATGAGGGCTCAACAGTTTGAGCTCATCTATTCTCAGTCTAGTTTATTATACAACATCTTGCCAGATGCGCCACGTTCAATACTGGATAAGACTAGACAGAGAGTTGGACCACATGCCGATGGTATTGTTGGTTCAGCACAAACAAATCCCGTTGAGCAATTGACAAAGCAGTTGCAACAGTTATCAATACAACACACAGCGGCCAACCAAACTACTTCTTTGGCTTCTCCCTCTACCAAAATGTCGGAAGTACACACAATACAGTCGAATAACCCAAAGGCCACCCAGCAGCCTGAAGGGAAGAAAAAAAAATGAAAGAAGGGTAAGGGGGAGAAAAAAACCAACGATAATGTTGGCGGGGACAACACTGAAAAACAGAAGGTGAGGTATCCATGCAACTTGTGCATGGAAGACCACCCAACCCATCTATGTCCTCGACTTGCAGAGGCCCAAACATTTGTCACACAGTAATAGCAGGCAGTGTTGACTAATCCATTTCAACATGGGAAAAATCTAACTCAAGCCTCTGCAAGCACGGAAGGGGGCAGCCAAGAAACCTACCCGCCTTCGAACAACCCCACATCCACGAACGTATATATGGTTAGGGGTGATGCTTTTATATCGACTAGAGCACATGACTATAGTAAACCAAGTGCTTCTGAGAAGGGTAAAGAAGTTGACCTCCCATATCTTCCTCTATGGATTGAGAAGACGGTGGGGGAAATAATGACACGTGTTCCAAAAGGTGCATTTAAAAAATATTCTCATAACCCAAACGCAAGGGCCGCCCAGAACTACTCTGTGGTGGAGGATTTATCACAAACCCCTTGTGCGATGTCTGCTTTGGAGGTCCTCCAAAGTTGTCCTTCTCAGAGGAAATCCTTGTTAACCACTTTAGGCTCTACTGAGACTTGTAATCCGAGTACCATCATGTTGGATACAACCGACTTAAAACCTCATCTACCTTACCACGCAGCGTTTCAGATAGTAGTGTCTTATCCCATGAAAACTTTTACTTGGAATATCTTCCGCACGGTGGTTGATGAGGGCGCCTCAACATGCGTTATGTCATTGGCATGTTGAAAGGCCATTGGCCAACCCGTTTTGTCTCCATCACCTACTCTCCTCACTGCTTTCGACGGTCGTTCATTCCGACCACATGGTATCATTCCTTCTTTCCCTGTGCAGTTAGGAGGGAAGACCATGTGTGTCGAAGTAGAGGTAGTCGATGCTCCCCTCAACTATAACCTCTTGTTAGGAAGGAGTTGGACATATGCTATGCAAGCTGTGGTTGCTACAGTTTTTCGGGTCTTGTTGTTTCCACATGAGGGTCGGATAGTGACCATCGATCAATTGTCTTTCTCTAGACATAACCCTACTTTGGGGGCATCCACTGTCTCTATGATTGATAATCCTCAACCAGGTGTCATCAACGTAGGAGTTGGTTTGTGCCCATCCTTGATGGGTACCTTCGATTACCCACCTCCTCACGGCGATATCAAATTTATATCCAATCACCATAAGGTTGCGATTTTTCAAGTTTTGTCATTCCGCACGACTTACTTTGAGGATCCATCGATACTTCCTTCCCCATCGGCCACGATGGATGAGACAGGGCACCCAGGCATGTCCATGTCCTTGACTGCCGCTGAAGTAGCGTACTCTTTAGTCCAGCAAGCTTTAGCTAACCCTAATCTGACTCCCACACATGAGTTAGATCCACTTCTAGAGCCTATTTGGGCTCAGGGTTCTCTCGCTCACATCGATTCATTAGACTTAGTCTTACCTTCTGACAAAGCAGTAATTGAAGCAATGACTAGTCCGGACAAACCTTGGGAAGATCTTCATCACAGATCATATTTTCTCCCAGAGTTAAGCCGAATCGAAGCAGGAGAATTCACCATGACCATGTCAGGAGATCTGTTGTGTCCTATTAATCTCTTAGCTACACATGAAATTTATGTTGAGGGAAATATGGAAACTATCGCTGAAACTATACCAATCAACATCTCCCGAAACCCTGGCATCGTGGAGAACATTTTTGTCGGAGCGGATTGCTCCCCCAAAGAGATTCAAATCTACACGAATATTTTCAAATAATTATGTGATGTTTTTGCCTGGTCTTATGAGGAAATGCCAGATATCGATACAAAAATAGTTGAACATGAAATCACAACGTATCTTGATGCTAAGCCTATCCAACAAAAGCTCCATCCAGTTAATCCTAAGAAAGCAGCAGCCATCAAGATTGAGGTAGAGAAATTGCTAAAGGCAGGTTTTATCTATCCTATCCATTTGACTCAATGGGTGTCAAATCCTGTGTCGGTCAATAAAAAACAAGGCACGATTCATGTATGTACTGACTTTCGTGATTTGAACAAGGCATGTCCCAAAGATAATTTTCCAACACCATTCATCGACCATATCATTGATGAGTGTGCTAGTTGTGAAGCCTTTTCTTTCATGGACGGTTTTTCGGGATATAATCAAATCCAAATCAAACCCGAAGACCAACACAAAACGGCATTCAATTGTCCTTGGGGTACATTCGGATATCATAAGATGCCTTTTGGTCTTAAAAATGTTGGAGCCACATTCCATCGGGCCATGTCTTTTGCTTTTCATGATCTCAAGCATATAGTTGAGGCCTATCTAGATGATTTATCATCACGATCTCACAAGAGAATGGATCATCCCACACACCTTAGACTTATCTTCAAACGTTGTCCCTACTTTCGGATTCGCTTGAATCCAAACAAGTGCAGATTTTGTGTAACGTTGGGACGTTTGTTAGGTTTTATCATATCAACAACAGGGATCATGGTCGATCCTCTCAAGGTGGAGGCAATAATACAGTTCCCCCCCTCCCCCACGCACAATCCTTCAACTTCGAAGTCTACAAGGCAAGGCAAACTTTTTACGATGCTTCATCGCCAACTATGCCGAAATCACCAAGGGATTTATGCACTTACTAAAGAAAGATGTTCCTTTTTACTGGGACAATGCTGCTCAACGCTCTTTCGACGCATTAAAACACGCCCTCACAACTGCCCCTCTACTACGGCCACCTAACTATAACAAAGATTTCTTATTATATCTGGCCACAGCAGAGTCAACCATTGGCATGGTTTTAGTTTAGGAAGATGACTTGTTCTTAGAATATGTGATCTATTACCTGAGCCGAGGCCTCGTAGGATTGGAACTCAATTATTCTCATATCGAAAAACTTGCGTTGGCAGCAGTTCATGATGTTCAACGGTTTTGTCATTATGTTCTGTTTCGCAAGACCACTGTCATTGTTGTCGTGAATCCATTCCAGTACATGTTGACACGACGGGTAATAGGCGGAAAAATCAGTAGATGGATAGTCATCCTCCAGGAGTTTGACTTACACTTTGTTTCAACAAAGTCCAAAAAGTCATTGGTCTTTGCAGAGCTTATTTCGGAACTTTCGATTGAGTCAGGTGACGTTGTGCCTGAAGAATCGCCTATCCAGGGAGATATGTTTTTGATCACATCTTCAGATCCCTAGTACAGAGACATACTTATCTATCTCCAAAATTTGAAGTGCCCCACTTCTGCTTCTCGTGATGAGCATCGGCGTATACACCATCAGGCTAAGAATTATCTCATACTCGATGATAGGTTGTATTGGAGAGGTGTAGACTGCATATTGCGTCAATGTCTCACTCACGAGGAGGCAATTATCGTGCTTAACGATTGCCATACCGGAGATTGTGGTGGTCATTTGTCTGGGTTGGCAAAAGCCCAAAATATTCTACGAGCAGGTTAATTCTGGCCGACACTTATCAAAGATTGTATAGAATCGGTCAAGAAGTGTCATATGTGCCAAATCTTCTCTCAGAAGATGAGGCCACATCTCACTCCCATGTTTCATGTCATCAAAGTTGGTCCCTCCACCAAGTGGGGGATTGATTACACTACTTGCAACCCCCCTTCAGCAAGGGGGCACTGCTATATCATCGTAGTTGTAGACTACTTCACTAAGTGGGTCGAAGCTATGCCAATGTTTAAAGATGATGGACAGACTGCAACGCTCTTTTTATTCAACGAGATCATAGCAAGGTTCGTCGTCCCGAGAGAGATTGTTACTGACCATGGTAGTCACTTTCAGAACCAAATGATGACCGAATTAACATCAAATCTTGGGTTACAGCAAGATCATTCATCACCCTACTATCCCCAAGCCAATGGGTAGGTGGAAGCTGTAAACAAAACTCACGACTATTCTACAGCGAACTATCAACTTAGCCAAGTCAAATTGGCATTTGATGTTATACTTGGCATTATGGGCTTATTGAACCTCTGTTAAGACTGCAATTGGTTTCTCACCTTTTCAACTCATTTACGAGCTGGAGGTAGTCTTGCCCATCGAATGTCAGATCCCATCTCTAAAATTGGTAGTACAATTATTGCCAGACACTTCTCCACTTGAAGAACGGTTAGTACACCTTGAGCAGCTCAATGAGCAGTGTCGTGATGCGGCCTGGCCAACGAGGCTCACAAACATAAGGTCAAGTGTCAGTAAGATAGGTCCATTCATCCTCAGATTTTCTCTGAAGGCGACCTTGTCCTGGTCTATGACCAAGATAAGGACCCCCTGGGGGCAAGAAAATTCAAACCCATGTGGTTCGGACCTTTCATCATAAAAGAGGTATTAAAAAAGGGCACTTATCGTCTGGTTGATTTTGAAGGGAATGCTTTGGCGGAGCCTAGAAATGGGCTCTACCTCAAGAAGTATTACTCATAGGCAGGTCACTGTGGGTAACTTTTTGTAACGTATGTATAGTCGTTGTACCATTAATTTTTAGTTTCTTTTAAATGTTATGGACATGTCATTGATGTTATCTTTCATCAATATGGCAGATCTCAGGTGATTCCGAAGTGTTCGTTGGGTATGTAGACAGTGCTATTCGGCACACTCGGAGGCTTGCCTCCGCAACTTGGGTAATCTTTACACCTCAGGGCCAGTTGTTATCTTCCGGAGGTATATTCTTAGGTGACACCACCAATAATGTCGCCAAGTATAGTGCAATTATTGAGTTTCTTTGTGACACCTTGTCATTGGGTATCTCTCATCTCCAGGTCTATCACGACGCTCAATTGGTTGTGTCTCAGTTAAACAGAGTATATCGGGTTCATGATCCAACCTTACACCGACAATTCCTTAGGGTACGTCTCTTAGAACGAAACTTTGATTATATTACATATTTTCATGTTCCTAGGAGATTAAACCAAATTACAGATACTCTAGCTAATCAAATTTTAGATTGGCATCTTGCACACATATGAAAGAACATTGACATAAGCATGTAAATATATTTTTGCACACGTAATCCATAAGACACAAAAGATCAAAAAACCATATATAATATCATAAAGTAACCAGAGTACATAGATGGACGCAAGCACCTTAAAAATAGGACCAATAACGAGTCACGGGGATTATGCCCTCAAAAAATATATACAAGTAGTGCTTGTGGCATGTAAAAAGTCTAAATAGGTTCAGGGCCTATGGGCCCTGTTATACTGGTCCACAGCATGGGCTAAACGCCTAAACAATCGGACCCACGTCTGAGGTACCCCCACTACATGAGGCTGCATGGATGGCGGTAGGTCCTCAATCTCTGCCATCGGGACTGTGCGAGTGAGTGCAGTAAAGTTCCACTCAACTCATCTAGGTACCTTCTCAGCCTCCCTGGCTTGGAGGTTTCCTGCTATTGCTAGTCCCCCGGTAGTGGCAGCTACGGCTTCTGGTCGAGGACGACGCTTGTTCCATGCATAATCAGCAGGTCGCACTGGTCCCACATCTGCATGCAACAAACGTATATCCATCAAATACTCTGGCATATAAAAAAAATGATATATATAACAAAAACAACATAAAAATTATATATACAACAAACAAAAAAAACTACAAAGGTGGAGACTTACCCATCTCCCCTCGCTCCTCACCAGGAGGCACGGGTATCTCAGGATCTCTAGAAAAGCCTATCCATGCATATGGGTAATCCTCGATCACAGGGATCTTCCGTGACAGCCATGCAAAAAAGTCATCATCGAAGGACTCATTGGTCCTTCCACCACCCTGTCGTAGCAGTAATACTGCCCATCTACATACTGCAGGAAAAGAGGCCTAATGTCCTCGTACCACTTCCCAAGGACTAAAGATCAGAACTCTCTCGAAAAATAAGGAACACAAAATAATCCTGAACCCGAAGTTCCTCTGTGTCCGCTGATGGCAATCTGTCAATTGCCTCTTCATACACTCCAGTAGTGTGGTACTCCAGTCAAAAATTTGTGCATTCAAGCATTGGATAGCACAGTTCATCTATGCGCGAGACAGTTGGTGCAAGGTTGTTGAACCGGTAATCCACCCAATGAGCAATAATATCGCTTGCAGTGATAGGTTAGTGATGTTGCTTATGGGCACCTGGGATATCAAACGGTTTGTCCCAACCTCACAGTGAAGGGCTATCAGTTCCGCTATGTTATGCGGCCTCGATGGAAACGTCCTGAAATTGATTGGTTCCCCTCTCCTTGAGAGGCCAGTCAAAAAATAGATATCCTCAGTGGTGGGCACCAGTGATTGCCCCTCTAGCATGAAGGCCTCTGCATCAGGGTGCCAATAGTCAACCAAGGAATTCAGTAGCCTTAGTTGTGCTCGCATAAACAAACATAGAAAGAACTTTATCAAACCACATTGCATCAACACGGCCACGGCATTCGGATCTTCCGCAACCAACTCACTAACTTCTTCATGCTCCCTTTCCCTCCAGTGGACATACATCCTGCCAACACAACATAGTTCAGGAGGGTGAGTGAGTTCTCTTTAGTTCTTTTTGTATATAAAGGGGGGGTCCAAGTATGTTGTCTAAGTGACAGTTGCATGTACACGTGGGCAGGTTTTACTCAGCCCGAGTGTACACATGGCCTGTCCAGAGACAGACCGTGTGGACCTAGGTCCGACCTTTTAAAGGTCAACGCCCACCCAAAACATGAAATAAAAAATCAAATTAAAGAATTGAATAGCTAGATAGGGGAGTTTGTACTTACTTGGTCCAGATGGAAGTTCGTTTCGCCCACTGTAGCTCCTGGAATCACTGTTTTTATCAAAGGGGGTCTTTTGGCTCCAGAGTCAATTTCCAAATCAGCAATGGTGATAATGAGCTACCAGCTTCTATTTATAGACTTTTTGGCCTCTTTTTGTCACTTTTTTGGCCTCCCTTATCATTTTCTTTATACCAAAAATCATTTAGAGTGATTCAGGAGTTATATGGGAGGGATTTGATCGGGTATTGGGACTTTTTTTTTAGTTTTGAGAAAATTTTGACGGTCCATGAAAATTTTTCCAAGAATCAACTTGAGCATATAGGTTAGGTTACTACCCCGAATTTTGTGTCTTGTTGTCTTTTTTCTCTTCCATAGGATTGATCCCATTAAGTTGTGACACGGAACCATCATATTTGCTTTATAAGTGTCACAAATTGGCTGTAGAGCTTACCAGAACATGGATGCCTTAGGTAGGTCCTGGTTGGATTATGGTGTCCATGTCGTCTCTAAAACATTGTAGGCTCGGGAGTCCTTATAGTCTTTCCTGAATATGAGTTTGAGCCTCATTTGCATGATTCTTCTTCGCTCTTGATCTCACCCTCAGGACTCCCAAGAAATAACGGGTCTCCTTTTAAGCCCTTTTCAAACCCTCTAAACATGAAAATATTGTTGAGCGATCTTGTGGCCTTTCACACTCGTTAAACTGAAATTTGAAGTCACGTCTGTCCGGCGGTAGTTTACCCCTTTTTCGGTCCAGATGGTCAACTGTACGAACAAAGGTATACTCTATGGAACTTTCGATCTTTAGAAGAGTACTCGCAGGTATAATTTTATCCCTTTTTCGGGCCTGAGGGACTAAACTTACTAAAAAGGAACCCCCACGGAGTCCATAGTTAAGCTCTTTTCAGACTCCCTAAAATTGAAAATATCGCCGAGTGACCTTATTCTTTCACACTCGTTAAATTGGTCCAGAAGAATATTCCTGACGAAGTCCATAGTTAATCTTTTTTTAGACTCCTTAAAAATGAAAAAATGGCCGAGTGATCTTGTCTTTATCACACTCATTAAAATGGTTTTGAATAGACGTCTTGTCAATGCTAGTTTACCCCTTTTTCGAACTGACTAGACTACCTTCGAAAAAGGTACCCCAATGGAGTCTCCTTTTATGTTTTTTCAGACTCTCTAAATATGAAAAACCACCGAGCTTACCTTCTCTGGGCTCGTTAAACTTACATCGAAGGACGTTACCATTGTGTGTTTTATTAACCGTGTTTGCATACCTTATACGCCAGCCTTGTAACAGTTTGCTTATGCGTCTTAACACCTTTGGCCCCCGGAGGATTTTTCCCGAGTATCATTTTACTAGAACATCAGTCTTGTCCTTGTGCCTTGAACTTGTATGTCTGCAACACTCGTTCCTCCTTTGTAACGTAATATTCCTTTATTCTTTTTTCACAATTATTGAAAAGAACAAAAAAATCAAATATACTCCAAAAAGAGGAAGGGAAAAGTATTTTCTTTATTGGCTGCATAATGAGTCGCCCTTGGATAAAGCACATCTCTCTATTTTTTCATCAGACTATGGGATGTAGTACGACCTTAGAAAGCTTTTCTCTCTATAAAGAGTTGTGTCCTCCACCGTTTGGTTATCCTTCCAAACATATGGAGAGTTTGTGTTGCCTCCTGCTTCGTAGACTCATGATTAACATACATGATGCCTGAGTCTCATCCTTTGTCGTGATATTATCCAAGGGAAGTTTTTCACCAAGCCTAAGTTGGCCCCTCTGTAATATGTCTCTTGTCCTCATACCCGGCCATCCTAAACATCCAATCAAGTCCTTGTTCAAAATCACTAAAGCCTTCAGTCTAATCATCAAGATTATCAAGTCCATGACCGACGAGTCGTCGAAGACCTCTGGGTAGTGCAGTCGTACACTCATATTACACTCCTACCCAAGTTTTGAAGATTTTGAAGTTGTTGCTCGAGCTCTGAAGATCTCATCTGCATCCATCAGGCCGAATCAGCTTCTGGAAGATGGATACTTTATATGTATATCTTTCTGATTTCGAGATGTAGCTCCACTTTGTATTATTCGTGGCTACTCTTTATAGTTATTTGACATGGATCTACAGTGTATTTGATTGGTAGCCATGATTCTATTTTATCCCGAGCATGGGTATGCCCGCCTCGGTGAGACATTTGTTATTTTGCAAACGGCACCTCTCGGTTCCTGACCCTTGGGCTCAATCGTTCGATGCATTAGTAAAGATTGGTAATGTATTTTGGCCATCAGATGCTCTTCTGACCTCACACATTAGGGGGCATATGTTATAACCCTAAATTTCACCACACATGCTTATCTAGCATCAGGCCAACTCATATCCCTTCTTTGCCAAAGCATTGTTGAAAAACTCTTTGAAAATCCTCTTTTATAAAGGCCCACATGCCCTAATCCATTACTGCATGTGTGTACACGTTGTCTGACCCAAAACAGCCTGTGTGGACTGACAAAAGCACGAAAAAAGGAAATTTATCGACGGAGCACAAAAGATATGGGTGAGTTAACTAAAACTCCCGGCCATGCATGGTCGAGGGTTCATCCAAATACCTAGCTCCTTCTAGCCTATAAAATAAGGGGTAGGGTTCCCATTTGGAGGAGGAAAAAGATAGCAAAGAAACTATGCCCATTTACGTATTCCCATTGTCCCAACCCTTTAGCCTTTCCTTGTGCCAAAGTAGATTCAAAGCAAAGTAGTTGGAGGACAAAAGAAGAGGAGCCTAGGATCAGGTTCGAGGAGCGGTGGCCGGTCTCAACTTTTGTAAGTTGACTCATTCAAAGTAATAAAGAAAATGTTTTTCCTGTCCCAATTCATGAACTGTTTATAGTTTGATCAGTATATGTTTGGATTTCTAACCTGTTAGTATATAAATAGGATGCATGCATAGTTGTTTCTTGTCTTGGATGCAGGTCAGCTTTGGAAGGAGTATTGCGAACAAGTAATCAAGTACAACGGAAGATCGACATCAAACACCGGGAATGAGGTAGGTTGATCTTTCCATGCATTTACTAAGAAAAGGGGATTTAAATCTAGGGATCAAGGTAGAAAGTAGTTTCTCTTCGGTCATAT
This sequence comes from Picea engelmannii, assembly GCA_009831015.1. Taxonomy (NCBI): domain Eukaryota; kingdom Viridiplantae; phylum Streptophyta; class Pinopsida; order Pinales; family Pinaceae; genus Picea; species Picea engelmannii. The sequence continues at coordinate 19,322 of ML812763.1, forward strand.
ATGCATGCAAAGTCTGAACTCTATTTGCAAGTCCGTAGGGTGATTTTCCCCACAACAGTTCTCAAATAGAAATAATAATTCATTTGTTCCATTATTTAATTACAATATTGTATGTTATAATTGCTTCAAATATGGTCACATAGAACGTTTTTGTATAACTGGCCTAATGGAAACTTCTAGACAAAACAGGGAAGAAGATACCCTTGCCAAACAAAAGAAAGAACCCATGTGAGTTTGGAAATGGAAGCAAGAGCAAGAAAAGCATAAGAAAGAGGAATATATGCTTGTACAAACTTCCCTTCATTCTCAAAACAAAAGAAATAGATGGTACATGGACATTGGATGCTCAAGCCACATGATAAGGGATAAGAGAAAGTTTTGCACTTTGAATGAAGTAAAGGAAGACAGTGTAACATTTGTAGAAAATGCTACTGCGAGGATAGTCGGAAAAGGTATTATTAGTCTTGATAATAGACATACTAAAATAGATAATGTCTTGTGTGTTGAAGGTTTGGAACATAATCTTCTCAGTGTTAGTCAAATATGTGTTCAAGGACACACTCTCACATTTAATTCTCACGGTTGTAAGATAAGGAAGAAAGGATTGGTAAGATTAATCGAAAATGCATATAGAACCTCAAATAATGTATATATCGTCAATGATAGGAAGGGAGAAAAATGTTATATGGGACAAATAGATGAAAATTGGTTATGGCATAGAAGAATGAGCCATATAAACTTTGATAATCTAGTAAAAATAAGCACCAAAAAAGTAGTAAGAGATATTCCAAAGATTGCTAAGACTTCAAACATTCTTTGTAAATAATGTCAACATGGGAAACAGACAAAAGAAATCTTCAAATCAAAGGAGTATTCAACAACAAATCCATTGGAATTTTTTCATACAGATCTTAGTGGGCCTACAAGAACACAAAGTCTACAAGGTCTAAATTACACCATGGTGTTCATTGATGATTACTCTATAATGACATAGGTTACATTTATAAAAGAAAAATATGAAGCATTTGAAAAGTTCAAATCATTCAAAGCCTTGATTTAAAATGAAACTGATTTGAAAATGAAGTGCTTGAGATTAGACAGAGGAGGTGAGTTTATCTCAAATTAATTTAAATAATTTTGTGAGCTTCATGGAATAAAAAGACATTTTTCAACTGCAAGAACTCCACAACATAATGGAGTGGTAGAAAGGAAGAATCGAATTGTACAAGATATGGTTATAACAATGTTGAATGAAGTTAATCTATTAGACAGGTTTTGGAGAGAAGCGGGCAACATTCTGAATAGAGGGAAAATCAAAATCAACAACAACAAAACACCTTATGAATTATGGAAGGGTAGACCAACAACAGCTAAATACTTCAACATTTTTGGAAGCAGGTGATACATAAAGAGATATGATGAGGACTTGGGAAAATTTGAATCTAGATATGATGAAGGTATCTTTCTTGGTTATTTGTCAAAAATTAAGGCTTATTGATGTTACAATAAAGCATTGGGAAAAATTGTAGAGAGTTCCAATGTTAAAGTGGATGAAGTAGAGCATTAGAAGGTGAAAACACATTTTCAAACAGAGGATCCAAGTTGCAAAGAAGAAGAATAAGGAGACGAAAATGAAGAAGAAGAATCAAAATGTCAAGATACAAAGACACCATCAAGATTTGTCTGAAAGTATCATTCGAAAACTTTAATACTTGGTCATAAAGATATGAGAGTTCAGACTATAAGAAGAATAGAAAGTGCAGTAGAATATGCAAACTTATCTTTTCTATCTTAAATATATCCTAATAACTTTAAAAAATCTAGTGAAGACAAGCATTGGATTGATGCCATGGAAAAAGAGTTGAATCAAATTGAGAAGAATGAGACATGGGAACTTGTTCCAAGACCAAAAGATAAAAATGTGTTTGGCACCAAGTGAGTTTTTATGAACAAGTTAAATGAATATGGACAAGTAATAAGAAATAAAGAAATATTGGTTTGTAAAGGATATGCTCAAGTTGAAGGTATTGATTCTGAAGAAACCTTTTCCCTGGTTACAAGACTAAAAGCTATCATAATATTTTTGGCATTTGAGTGTTTCAAGAACTTCAAAGTATATCAAATGGATGTCAAGTATGTCTTTCTCAATGGAAATTTAGAGGAAGAAGTATACATTGAACAACTAGAAGGATTCTTGTTATCAAAAAATAAGGATCATGTATGCAGATTGAAAAAAGAACTCTACGGGATAAAACAAGCTCCCAGATCTTGGTATTCAAGGCTTGAAAAATATCTACAACAACAAGGCTTCAAAAAGGGAATTGTTGATGGTAATATCTACATCAAGACAATAGGATAAAATCAATTGATTGTTGTGGTTTATGTAGATGACATCATTTTTGGAGGCAATATGAACAAAATGTGCCAAGAGTTTGCAATAGAAATGCAAAAGGAATTTGAGATGTCTATGCTTGGTTTACATATTTCTCAATTCGACAAAGGCACATTCAATTTACAAACCAAGTATATCAAGGAAATGTTGAAGAAGTTTAGAATGGAAGAGTGTGCACCAGTAAGCACACTCATGGTCGCAGGTTGTAAATTGAGAAAAGATGAGGAATCTATGGAAGTAAATCAAAAATTGTACAGGCCAATGATTGGCAGCCTACTATATATGACAACATCAAGACCGGAAAATATGCAAGCAGTAGTATTGGTTGCACAGTTTCAAGATGGACCAAAAGAAACTCATGTGCAAGCAGTGAAAAGAATATTCATATATGTAAAGGACACCTTGGATTTTTCCTTGTAGTACTCAAGAGGTGAATATTTTACTCTAACAACATATACAGATGTGGATTGGGAAGGTAGTGTTGATGATAGGAAAAGTAGAAGTGGAGGAGAATTATTTTTGGGCAATAGTCTAATGTCATGGTTGAGCAAGAAATAGTCTTTGGTTTCTCTATCCACAGCAGAGGTCGATTATATAGCAGCATCATCATGTTGCATGAAAGTTATTTGGATGAAGAAGACTTTGAAAGACATTAAGGTAGAATATGAACACCCAATCTCAATAATGTGTGGCAACACAAGTGTAATAAATATTTCAAAGAATCATGTTATTCACTCAAAAACAAAACATATTCTAATCAAGTATCACTTCTTAAGAGAACAAGTAGAAGAACAGAATATCAAGTTGGAATATATTGTCACCAAAGAATAGATTGCGGATATTTTCACAAAACCCCTTTCCAAAGAGACATTTGAATAGATCAGGTAGAAATTGGGAATAATATTCATCCCATAACTAAGTTCTTAAAGAGAAGCACAATCTTGAGGGAGAATCCCTTTTCCATTGATGTCAAAGGGGGAGAGTTGTAGACATGGGGAGAATTATTTCTATGTCTGGTGGACTATGTGTTTTGTTCCAGGATTGTCATCAATGACAAAGGGGGAGATTGTTGAAATCATTGTCATTGGTGTCAAAATATTAATTATGTCATTGATGTCATATTATGGCATTAGAATACACACAATATTTTCAAGATTGATTTATATATATAGGTCTACAAGTATATTAAAAAATGGGTGCATGTGAAAAAAAGTAAAAAGTGAAATGGTGGTTTCAAATCCATGGGTTTGGGGTATTTTCCCATGGTTTGGGGTATTTTCCCATGGTATTTGGGGTATTTTCCCTTGGTATTTGGAATTAATTATTTAATTAAGGAACATGTCCCTTCATGAATGGTTATGAAAAGGTATGAAAATATAAAGCATTCAAAGAAAGTGTGTGTGTGTGTGTGTGTGTGTGTGTGTGTGTGTGTGAAAAATGGATTAGCAAAGGCTAAATTGCAAAATCAGTTTTAGGTCATCTTGGAATTTTCGTGATAACTTTTTTTCTAAGATGTTTTGGATCTTGAAATTTGGAATCAATAGAGAAGAGATCTAGGGACTTTCTCTATAACTTGCTTCCAGGGATGTCTTAGAACTTGAAACTTTGCAGAGATAGAGGAGATATATTGGTGTACATGTGGTACAAATTTCATATTTTGTTTCTCTATACTTGCGGAGATATTCCCTATGGAAGTTAGGGTTCTTGAATGATCTTGAAATCAGTTTCAAACAGGTCACCTTTGAACTTTCACTATAACTTGTTTTCTGGGATATTTCAGTCCTTGAAACTTTGCAGATACAAAGGAGAGCTCTTGGTGTACATGTGGTACAAATTGTAGATGTTGGTTCACTATACTTTCAGAGATATTCCATGTGGAAGTTAGGGTTCCTAAATTCTCCTGAAATTTGTTTCAAACATATTAGCTTGGAACTTTCGCTATAACTTGTTTTCTGGGATGTTTAAGAACTTGAAATTTTGCATAGACAAAAGAGAGATATTTTTTGCATGTGGTACAAATTTCAAATGTTAGTCTATTGTACTTTATGAGATATGTTATGTGGAAGTTATGGTTTATGAATGGTCCTAAGATCAGTTTCAAACAATCATCTTGGCATTTTCACTATAACTTATTTTTCTTAGACTCTTAAGAGTGTGAAAATTTCAGAGAACAGAGGATACATATAGAATTACCTCAGGCAACATTTTCATAATCATATTTTCAAAATTGGATACGTGGCATGTTATACAAATTGATTCTTGGGAAGAGGCCCAAAACAACAAGCTTTGAGAAAGTTACCATTTGGAAATTCAAATTTTGGTCAGAGCTAGAAAAGAAAAAAAGTAGTGAGCAGACATGGTGAAGACAAAAGCAGTGAGTAGAACTAGTGAAGGTAGAAGCAACAAGAAAACATGGTGAATGCAGAAGTAACAAGCAGACTCGGTGAAGGTTGGTGCAGCTCACACAAAGAGATTGGTGTCTCTTACTAAGTTGGTGCCTAGTGGTGGGGATTGTTGTCTCTGATACATTGGTTGTAAAACTTTAATGACAAAAATCAGCAAGCTAATAATCTCTCATACACTTAGAAACCTAGAGATAGTTGTCTTTCATGAACTCTGAAATGTCTAAAACCCACATTCAAAAATTACCATAATCATAAATACGCATTGCTAAGTAATTATGCAGCAGAATAAACACATTGAACAGCATTCAATCAACCATGAATAACTCAGAAATTTAGGCAATGCCATGGAAACCCAATGAGAGAGAGAGATTTATTATTCAGCTTCAGGAAAGTACATATCAGTAGTAATAACACAATTTCCAGCCAAGAGAAAAACCACTTACAACACCCAAAAACTATCCCAAAAATTTATGCCTCGATTTTTGTGCCAAGTCTTTACTATTGTACGGCCCACCCAGAAAAAAAAAAGCACCTCGAAAACAAATCCAAACAGTTGTTGCATGGAATCTCCTTCAGCAACAAATATCCCAAGCTGCCTTGATTTATGTGCCAACACTTGCCTTGATTTTCATGCCATGTTTTCTATTGTATGGATCTGTACAGCACGACCTCCTTCATAGCAATAAATTATAGCACTAATAAAAAATAGAAAATCCTCCTTGGGATTTGTGCCCTAGATTTATTGAAAAATGTACCCTCCTTGCTGCCATCTTTCCTATCTCAAGATTACTCAGAAAATCTCTCAAACTCCTCTCAATTTCTTGCACACTACCCAATGCATTCTTTTATAAAATCTGAAGATGACCTTTTACCTCCCAAGTGTCTTTTCACCTTCCCCAACCCTAGATCCAAAGGCCAAGATCTAATCTTGCCTTTACAAGATCAAGGGCCATGATTCATTCCCTCCAAAATAAATCACTTAAAATATTAAAGTACATTTTATTTTATTACATAAGTGCACTTTATGAAATAAAGTCACTTTAATATTAGAAGGTACACTTCATTAAAAAAGTCACTTTAATAAAAGAACCAATTTGTTACAACTTTATAAAAACCCATTACAAATTTAAGTGCCTAGTAGTGTAGGTACAAGGTAACTTTTGCATACAAGATAAAACATGCAGAGTACCTCCCGAGCTAAAAAGATAACATTGGTGTCTACGAATATCTGTAAGAATAGGTTGGTGACGCTCAAACAAAGAGATTGGTGTCTCTTGCTAAGTTGGTTCTTAGCAGTGAGGATTGATGTCTCTGGTAGATTGGTGTCTACGAATATCTATAAGAGTAGGTTGGTGCCTACCATGATTTGTACTAGTGGATATTGGTGTCTCCAATAGGTTGGTGCATACAAATATTTGTAACGGTAGGTTGGTACCTACAAATAATTATAAATATAAGTTTTGTGATTTTCTCCTAAAATGGTTTCCACGCAAATCTTGTGTTCCATGTTTTGCAGTTAATAGATCTCATATGTGATTGTTTTCTTATGGTTCATGAATGTTTGAAAAAGAAAAAGAAAAAATTATTATATTGATTCACCCCCCCTCCTCTCAGTATAAGTGTGTGCTCAATAATAAGTGATTTTCTTTCGAACCTGGATCTATTTTCAAATATGTGGTTTACCGAAAAAGATGGTATTACTATTGAAGAATACATAATATATATATGGGGAAAGTGTCGGATATTTTGGGTAGATTTCAAATACGATGCGGACATGTAGTGGAATTTTATTAACCATGATAAAATGAAAGCACTTTTTGATGAAGAATATGAAAAAGTACTTTTAGATAAGTAGTCTCATGTTGTGAAGAAGGATAATCAGAGAACTAGAGATTTATTTCCATATGGAAAATTCATATTACGGGTTCGTGGATGTATTCAACAAGAGAAGGTCATTGTTTTCATTAACCCTAGTTCCAAGCATAATTTCATCAATGTTAATTTGGCCAAAAGATTGCAAGTTTCTACAAAGAATATTCAAAGAACATTGTTTGAGGGTGAAAATGATCAATTTTTTGAGAGAGTTGAAGATTACTATGGATGAATATGTGTTGCATTCAAAATTGTATGCTATAAATATGAATGATGTGGATGTTGTGTTGGGATATCCTTGGATGGACTCAAGTGGTATAATTAATATTAACGTGCAAAATAAGTTTTTGAAGCTATGGTACAAGAAAATGAAAAATTGCATTGCAGGATATTTATCTTATTAAACAAGAAGGGCCCAAAGAGGTACATGAAGAAGTCCTTGAAAAGGAACTAATTGCAGTACCTAATGACACATCAAAATAAGAGTCAATGGTTGAATAAAAAAAAGAGTCTACATAAGAACTTGAAGAAAATCCCCAAGAAGGGCATAAAAGGAAGAAGTGAAGGAACCACATGTTGAAGGGTCAAAGAAAGAAGCATTGATAATCAAGGTTTTTGTATATCACCACCCACACCACAAGGAGAAACAGCAATCATCAAGGCCAGGACATGAGCGTCAACGAACTTACTATGGCTCAACATGGAACCAAAGAGGCAACTAGTATGGAGGCACATGGAGAACTAAAAGAAATGCATGGAGATATTGAAGTAGTGTAGGAAATACATGGATCCCAAGAAGAAATCAAAATCTAGATCGAGGAAAGGCCACAGTTGGACCCCATGTCCACATTTCACTAGGATGGATGAATACTCGTGCATGGTACTAGTTGACTACATTCCTCAATAGGTCATAGTATATGGCTTTTTCCCATGTTTTGAGGATGAAACATGCAAAGGGAGATGGAATGTAATGCACCTAGGGAGGGTAATATGGGGTAATATGGGGTACCTGAGGGGATAATGAATGTAATGTGGCCACAATATTAGAATAGACCCACTATGTAATTAAAAGAAAATAATATAATAATAAGTGATGGTTGGAATAGAACCCTTAAGAATACTCATGAGAAAATATAAATACACAAGTATCATTGTATTGGATATGCATTGAATTGTATTATTTTGTAGCAAGCATGACTTGTGGAGTGATATTTCCATAATATGTATTTAATGGTATTATCCTACTATTAAGGGGTCCTAAATCCCTTTAACTCAATAGCATGAACCAAACCCACCACAGAGGCCCAATTAGACGTTGCAGCGTTTGATGGTGGAATGGTTCTCCATATATTTCGATCCAGCTAATTTATCGATGGGTTTACGTAGTGATTGATAGGATATCTTCTTATGAAAGTTCCTCCTTCAGTTTAAACTTTATCTTTTGTATTTTCTCTTATTAGATGGGTCTGATTAGAAGATGTTTGTTGGTATAAACCAGCTAGTAAAATGGGGGGTTCTTAACTACTAAAGAAGGTTGAGCTTGGGATAACCCTAGTGCTCAAGCATGCAGACAAATATATACACACGTGTGACAAGCCTAGTACTAATACATTAACTTGTTGGTATTTCAATTATTGACTGAGATAAAATTATCGAAAGAAAACATACATGCAATAAAATGATGGAAAGAAAAATAGTTTCCTTATCTCTAGCATTAATCACACTTTAACACAACGATTTGCTTTCATCATTAGAGACAAGAACTACAAAAAAATATTGAAACAGCTAACTTATCAATAGATTTGAAAACTCTTAATCATTACAGCATCCATTCATGAAATAAAGTTGGAAGTAATTCCTCCTCAAATCCAATCACACAACGCCTTTGATGAAAAACAAAAGTTTGTCTCCGGTCCTAAACAGGACTTCTCAATTAAGGTAGTTTGGAAATATTTCTTTACAATTCCAAAAATGAGGGTCTTTGCCAAAACCATCAAACTTTACTAAAAGGTCAATCCTCTTATTTATAATGAATCATTAACTAAAAATATCTACCAAAAGTGCAAGGTAAGTAAAACAAAACATCACCACATGACGTTTCCATCTCTCTGTCTTCTAAGAATCATCAAATAGTTTCACTGAAGTGGATGACTCTTCTCATACTCTGACCATTTGACGAAGATTTCCTTGCATGTGTTGGCATAAGGGAACCTGTGTTGGTCCATCGAGGCTGAAAGGATTTCTTTTACTTCTACTGCCCATGCTTGATACTTGACTATTTTGACACTTAACTGCTACAAAAAATGCTCAAGCCTTGATCAGACTCTCCATGAAATGTTGTACCTGACCTGGCACCATGCTCGCCACATTTCCTATCTATGTTGTCCATGCTGAGTCTTGTTCCACATGTTGCTTGACTATGTCATGCAAGTCGACAAAGTCCTCGGGTGAGCCAAATTATGGGAGGTCGATGTCTTTCATCTCCCGATTAATCTTTTCCCAGTTCTTTTCGCAATCAGCTCATTTCTCCCGAATCTCCTGCTGGGGTTCTTGGGCCATTTTCACCCAGTATTTCGTCGCTTTCCTAAACGATCTATGTTGTTGTCCCTCAGCACTTGAATGCCCTTCTCTTCGGTGTCTCATCCCTTTTGGATTGTGTTGATGTAATTGATCATTTCCACTACTTGGTGAGCCTTCTCATACCACCTTTCCACATCCTTGCAGTTCGTTAGCTCCATAAGGGTGTCTTCTTGGAAGTCAGTTATACCTGTAGTGAAAAGGTGTCATTCATTCATGAATTTGTCATAGGCATATTGAAACTCACTTCTCAAAAATGACGTAGCTTGTGTGGAATCTTGATAGTATTTTTCCAAATGACACAGATGCTCCAGCTCCTTAAGCGCAACGACCAGCTCCTTTTCATCTATTCTTTCTCTACCCAAGGTGGCATCTGTGATAGCCATCTCTATGTCGATAAGCTCGGACATCTTGGCGTGTTCTGTGTTGAGCATTTTTTCCTCGGTGGTGATGACAATCGAACTATCCAACGTAAGCCTCCTCTTCTTAGTGGTTCTCTTCATGGTGGATTTTCTCTTTTGGTCATAGGATATTTCTTGTATATCGGCGACCTCATCAATAGGTTCGTGGATTTGTTTCTCTCCCCAAGTTAGAGTATTTCCCAGGCTCCCAACTGTGTGTATTTGTTCTAGGATGGGTTCCTGAACTTCTTCCATATGTCCCAATGGATCGACTTTCGTTTGTTGCTCAACGGCTGGCAAGCTATCGGCCAAAACTGAAGAACCATGGGTAGTTTCGATACTTACTTGGAAATTGGTTGTTGAAATGTCAATTTCTTATCGTGGAATTTCCTCTTTCTAGCCACTCGGCCCTACCTCATCCCTCAAGTTGTCCATTGGGGTTCTTGGCATGTCGAGTATCTCAGTGACTAAGTTACTTTTGACCTCATGCTCTCTCTGCAGAAGGCTCTAAATTGGAGCATCGGGACTTGGGGTAGATTCCATCTCAGGTTCTTTTTCTTCTGTAATCTGCACTGGAGTCAGCAGGGACACCTCTGAACTCTCCTCATCATCATAGATGGTTATTAAGTTGAACAAGGGATTTGGTACACTTGTCCTTCCTGATGTCCTCGCTATCTCAGGCTGGGTTGAAATTCCTCCTGGTGATCAGATCTATGGTGGTGGAAATTCAGGGTTTTATGGCCCGGTGATTTCTTCAAGTTGTATCAGCTCTAGGCCAATTGCCTCTCCTCTAATTTTAATTGGGTAATCAGTGGGAATCCTTGACATATATACCAAATCAGGATATTTTTCAATTGATCAATGATTCTTTGTGCCCCTTCTAGCAAGATAAATCCCCTTCTCTGTGCCTTTGTGGTCTCTATCGCTTTGATTTCTTCCCTGCCTCTGAGGGCCTCTTGAGTCGACTGCTCTATTTTCTCCACCTGTTCATCCATGCTCATGGCCTTGAACCTAGTCATATTTGGTTTTTCCATCCTCTGTACTACCTCTTGCCAGTCCTGAGCGCACTCTGCAAAAATTTCATCCTCAAACTTATCATGAGCGTATGGCCAACAGCATGATACACGTGAAGCATGTTGGAGGACCAGGCCTTTAGGGTCGTGCTTGCCAAATCAGCCTTTCAGGAACCTGAATTCAAGTTGGCTCAACCCTTCTTCTTTGGCTTGAGCAATGTCCCAACTCAAGTTAACCGTCACATACCAACCATTTCTCTGATTGGTAAACTTCTTGTCCTCCTTCCACCATGAGGCCATCAGTCGGTTGGTGTCGTGGAATTCGTAGAACTTCACCATGAAGTATGTGTTTAGTCGCTCTTCTGGGTCTCTGAGCTTGTAGTATTTATGGAATTATATCGGGAGGAAAACTCCGACACACCCACCATTCTCATCATTGATTAAAAAAAATTGTGTGTCTGTATGGTCGATTAGCCACTTCAGAACCTCTATGCAAGGGAAAACAAGGGTCTGGTTGGCTACCATGTGCAAATATGATCATCGAATGTTTGGGAACACCTGGTAATTGAGTGCCCTGACATCTTGGTCACTGTGTGGGATATACTATGGGTACTCCTCTCGGTTGATTATGTTGAAAAGGTCCCCTCATTGTGGGAGATTTACTTTGGATCTGGTGCTTTCTTCAGTATCACTGAAGACTGGAGGCTGGACAAAGCCTTTCTTTGTTGAGGTTTTTATGACTGGCTCTGCCCTGGGAGTGTATTCCAACTGCCTCTCCACACCAGGAGAAGAACCTTCACATGTATCATCTTCCTTTAGCTTGGGTGATCTCGGCGAGCATCTAGTGGTTGGATTTCTCGACGGTATTTTACCTGCAGTTAGAACATAGTTTAAAGATCGTGTAAGAAATCAGATGAATATATAAATCACAACCGTCGAATTGAAAAACTTGAACACCTACCTCTGCAGCTTGTTTACCCTGGTTTTGATAATCTGGGGATCAGCACAGTCTCAAGATGCTTGCCTTGCTTCTTTGGATGCTCTGGAATTCAAAATTGTGCACAGAATGAAATTGTTCAAAACCATTCTAGAGATTTAAACAGGGATGAACTTACCTTGTTTCATCATCCATTCAATTCGGGTTATTAAATCTGTCGCCAAATCTTCAAAGACGTTTAAAATTAAATTGGATTGTGGGTTGAAGGCGGGAATGCAGGTTTTAACGTGGCCTATTGGTGATTTCAAATTGTTCTTGTTATATCGGCACACGAGGTAGAAACAAATGCGGGATGAAGCATTCACTGGTTTATTAAATGTAAGAATCTGATCGTATCTTATGTCGAAAACATCCCATCATTTCGCCAGTCAATTTGGTGAGTTGGGGGTCGGGATTCTGCTTCGAAAACTTTTTGTTGATATCTTCTTGCAAAATATTTGATGTCGATCGATCTTTCCATACAGAGATGACATGGAAAATCTTACTAGGAGGTGTGACTAAGACCCAGGGAACCTTAATATGACTCGGGATGAAACTAGGTCGTACGACACCCTTACGTGATAAAGACACATGGCACTCGAGACCGACATCTTCATTTACTCGTGTTAATCGAAATCGGGACTTTCTTTAAGATATACATTATAAAACCCGATCCTATATTGTCGATGCCGAAAAGTATCAATGATCGGCAATCAGCGATCAGCGAAAAACCTACCCAAGTACTCCCCAATCGACTCTCTTGAAAAGTATCGGGGATCGATGATCAACGATATGTTTATCGCAGACAAAATGATTGTTTTAACCTTTCTATATTTCCCCGACCCCAATAAATCACATCGGTCATCGGCTATCGATGATTTCATTAAGGCGTTTGTCAATGTCTATCCTTCTCGTATTTTTCAAATGTCAATGGGGATCTGCTATCTCTTGAAACTTCGTGGTGAATAACTCACGCAAACCAAATCCACCTTCTACCAATGTCGATGGTGCATCGGTGCTCGGCGACTATTGTAACTATGTGGCCACTTTACCTGCTTGAATTTTCTCAACGCCGAATATAAGCGTGTTAGGTGTAATGTTAGTTGCAGATTCTTAGTTCAGATGTCAAGTTCCTTTAGACACAAGGTTTCATAAGTTCAAACAAACTTGACTTGATTGATAAGAGTCATGAAAACAAAACAAAGATAAACCATTCCTCAAAGTGAAATCAATTCATACAGTAAAAGAAAACAAGTGGTACCCAAAAAGTGATAAAATTTCATAAGGCTTTTAGGGTGTGTTGAGCGCTCAACAAATGGCGACTTATTGGGAAAAACCAGAATCTTTGTTCCTTCCCTGAGCTTAGATGATGAAGAATCCAGTTAAGAACTTAACTGGTTTTGTTTTTTATCAGACTCTCTTCTATCTTTTCATTTGAAATTCCCCCGGTTCATGAATCTAAACCCACCTATGGGGTTTCAACCTGTATTCCACCTTTGTTCATTTTGACCATGACCCATGCCCCTTTGTGACAAGAATTGAGTAAATCATTCATTGGCACCGGGCCTTTTAGTTATCATCATACATTTGTTGCAGTGTCTCTTTGTTGTTAATGAGCATCCATAGCCCCAGCAGAGTCACCCTGATGTCACAGACCTTGATTTGCTTCCAACGAGCGTCCATAGCCCCGGCGGAGTTATCTACATACCCTCTCCCACTTTTCACTCATTTGATATAATTGATTTATTTTTTGGCAGTGATTCCCTGAGCGAGTGGGAGAGGAGGATGTCTGTTATCTGCAAGATGAGATGGTTAAGGTGAAAAAAAAATCTAGCTCTGTCTTGAGGTACATGTGGTCCTTTCCAACTTACCATCTTTCCCTTCAGGTTTTATCAGACCACCAGGTGGACACTTTATCATTTTCCAAGGTTGTTTATTCAAAAATATTAGATACAGAACCCTTTTAAGAAAACTGCAATTTGCCCAATGTTTCTTGTGTCGCTTGTAAGAATGAGTCAGGAACAGAGTTTGCTACACCGTATTGATTAAGGTCAACCAATTCCTTGTGGAACACAACTTTATTGCACAAAAATACTACACAAAATAAAAACATAAATAAAGGACTCCGCAATCAGCCTGCCTAACACCTACAAAATAAAATAACATGAAAACACACACATTTGTTTTTTTAAAAGAAATATTGTTTTAGGGCTTGAACATTCATTGGGAGGGCGTCTAATTCCCCCCTCAGATTTTGAAACCGATACGTGTCTGCCCCAAATTTCTCGGCTACCTGAAAAGGTCTAAGCCATAGATTTTGAAACTTCGAATGTTTTCCCTTCGGTTCATTTTCCCTATCCCATTTCAGGACTAAGTCTCCTACTTCAAAATTCTTCTCTCTGGCCTTATGCTTGTCAAACCACCTTTTAACTATTTCTTGATGAGCGAAGAACTTTGATTTTGCTTTCTCCCTTTCTTCCTCTAGCATGAGGAGGGTATCAATCATTTGTTTAATAACCGATGAGGGTTGTCCTCTAGAACCATGAGAAAGATGAAGAGACAGAAGATATAGCCCGTTCAGGAGAATGGCTTCTTGTCTATATACCAGAAAGTATGGGGAGTTCCCTATAGATTCCTTGGGTGTTACTCTATCATCCCATAAGTCATTATGAAGTGAACTATGTCAATTCCTCTGATTGTATGCAACTGTTTTCTTCAATACCCTCAGTAGGTTCTTATTGGTTAATTCTGCCACTCCATTCCCCTATGGATAGTAGTTTGCAGAGTATCTAATTATGATTCATTTATCCAAAGAAAACTATGTTAGCAAGGTGGAAGAAAATTAAGCGACATTATCAAAAACAAGAACGGAAGGCATACTGAACCTTGTGATCAACTTTTTTTCTATGAATTGAATTACCACTTTTTCATTTACATGAATCAGAGGGATGGCCTCTGCCCATTTCGTGAAATAGTCCATAGCAGTTAGTATGTATCTATGTTGTTTTGAATAACTCGATGTAATTTCTCCTATGACATCTAACCCCCATTGCTCGAATGGTCTAGATATGGCCACTAGTTGGAGTGGGATAGCTGCTCTATTTTTCCTCCCCGTGCTTATTTGACAAGTTTTACAGTTTCTAGCGTATGTATGAGCATCCCTAAACAAAGTAGGCTAGTAATAGTCTGCTCTTAGTATCTTGTGAGTAGTGGTATTCCCAGCAAAGTGTCCACCTGCAGGACCATTGTGGAGCTCCTTCAGAACCTTTTTTGCGTCTACACGTTTGAGACATCCCAAAATTACCCCATCATAATTCATGCGGAAGAGCACTTAATTAATGAGGCGATATTGTGTTGATTTTAGTCTGAGAGCTCTCATTTCCTTAGGGTTTAGTTTTTCTGGGCAAGTCTCGTGATGCAGGATATAAGTGAGTTTACCATACCAAGACTCATGCCCTGAGGGAACATATAAAGCTTCACTACACCATAACGCCAACTCATTCTCCCACCTGGAGTCTTCATTTACTTGGTCTTGGGCTTCAGTGGCCAGTTTACACAATCCCTGTCCCTTAACCAATTTGGCAGGTTTTATATCTAGATCAAATTCTTGGACAACTTCCATATTGTTTCCTCTTCTTTCCCCCATATCCCGTTGAGTGAATAGGGATCGGACTGTAGGATGAGACACAATGACTTTGGTGTGATTTTTCAGGATGTAAGATCTGAAATGTTTTACTGCTTTGTACACCGCATAAGCATGTTTGTCTATAGTTGGGTAATTTATTTCATCCCCTTGGACATTAGTGCTCATAAATGAGACTGGCGCCTCATTGTTTTCATCATCCTTATGACTCAATACTGCAGCTAAAGATTGGTCGGAGGCAAAAGTATAGAGGAAAAAATCTTTGCCAAAGTCGAGACTTTGCAACACTGGAGCTTGAGATATTGCAGTCTTAATGTTGTTGAAATCACTTTTTCGTTTGTCATCCCACTTAAATTCATCATCTTTGCGGATCATTTTTTGTAAGGGTTTGATAGTTTCAGTGAAATCGGGGGTGAAATTCCTCAAAAAATTGATTTTCCAAAAGAAGGATTGCATGGCCTTTTTGATATTGTCTTAATTCATTATGGGTCTATGTGAATTTATTCTTGAGATATAATATGACATAGTAACTTCCCTTCCTCGACACCAAAGATAGTTTTCTTAGGGTTTAAAGATATACGTATTTTCTACACCTTTTGAAAATTAGGGTTAGATGTTGGATGTGATCTTCTCTATTATTTGAATACACAGTCACGCCATCCAAATAAACTACTACACACTTGTTGATTAGTTCCTAAAATCCATGTCTATGGCCCTTTAGAAAGTTTCCCCTGCATTAATTAACCCAATGAGCATGCATTTATAAGCAAAGGTTCCCCACTTGGTTCGGAAGGTATTTTTCAATCGGTCTTCCTCTGAAACTAGAACTTGATTGTAACCTGAAAAACCATCTAGCAGAGAGAAAATCTCAAAACTAGACACATTCTACAATAGTTGTTCCATCAATGGGACAGGGTAGTTGTCCTTTTATGATGCTCTATTGAGGTTTCTGAAATCCACACACAGGCGGATCTCCCCAGAATTTTTCCTGACATGAACCAAATTTGCTACCCAGGGTGAGTGTCTAACCTGAAAGATAATTTTAGCATCTAGTAATTTCTTTAACTCCTGACAAATGAGGGGTTTCGGAGATGGGTGGTACTTCTGGAGATTTTGTTGGAAGGGTTTTAATCCAGATTTTAACAGGATTGTGTGCTAGATAATACGAGTTTCACAAGTTTTCAGATCTCAGTAGGACCACACAAAAACATCTTGGTATTCTCTGAAAAGTTTGAGATAGGATTTCCTTTCTTCTTTAGACATTGTCTTGCCTAGATTTATATTTTTAGGGTTTTTTGGGGTTCCTAGGTTTATAGTATCGTAGATTGGACAGGAGCTCCCTGTCTTTGTGTTTGTTGACCCTTTAAATCTTTCCCTTAATTCAAAGAGATTCTCCAAATTGGCTACCCCTTTCGGTATCGTGTGAAACCTTGGTTTTTCAGTTGAGTGATCTATTTCACCTCTTTGTTCATGGGGATCGGTTTCTACTGGTTTCTCTTGGAATACTTCATCGTCAATAGCTAGGTCTTTAAAAATTTCCTGATTAGTTAAGAATTTTATGATCTATTCATCTCCTTCAAAGACCTTCCATTTAGAAATATTGTTGGGCATTGATGGTTTGTAGAGCAGTTTCACAGTGAACCGAGAGGCTTCATAGTCTTCTAAAGGGGATAGCCTCGAGGTAGCAGTTTCCAGTGAATCGGCAAGAGTATTCCTTGTTATGGGGATCATTGTAATGTTGAAGGCTTCAAAATGTTCTATTATCCTGTGCACTTCCTGTTAATAATTCCTCAGGTGGGGAGAGTTGCAATGTATAGTATTCTTTACTTGCCTAATGATAATTTCAGAGTCTCTGAAAACATTTAGTTATTTAACGTTTAATTCTATGGATTTCTTTATTCCTTTCACTAAAGATTCATACTCGGTAGTGTTATTAGTGCATTCAAATTCTAGTATGCAGGACAGGAAATTTTGTTTCCCATTCGAATCAATGAGGATATTGTTGGATTACTAGGAGGGGGGGTGAATCAGTAATAGCATAATTATAATCATTTTTCTTCAAATAATCCAAGTGTTATATCAATGTAGAATTATTGTCCAATAATGAGAAATAAGAAATGAACAATCACACACATACACAGTACACCAGTGTTTTACATGGAAACCCAAATCAAGAGAAAACCACGGAATGCTTTTTCTTATACGTATTGAAGAATTACATTCATTGGAAGCACCAACTTCCTTTGTTTTCCAGCTACAACTAGAAGGAGGCTCCAACCCCCTATTTTTTCAGGCTACAACCTAAGGGAAGCTCCAACTCCCCAATTCTCTGGCTACAACCAGAAGGAGGCTACAACCCCCCTATGTTCTCCGGCTACAACCGGAAGGTGGATACAACCACCTGTCCTTGCCCCGTCCAACCGCCCTGAAGTAGAACTACAATGATGGAACCACTGTCACACTATCACTATGAGATATACCACTGTAAACCTGTACCAATAAACTTGAACCATGCAGCAACCGGTACCTCAACCTGTAATCAACTTGTACCATAAAAAAGTGCATCAACCATGCACCAACCTGTACCAAACAATATGTAATCAACCTGTACCATAAACAAGTGCAACCAAGCATGTAAAAAGTATGTACCAATCATGTTTCAACTACTCATCAATATGTACCAACATCATCAACTATACACCTCATGTATGTGTCAACTCATCAACTACTTGTCTCAACCATGTACCCAACTTGTACCTCAACCAAAATCCCTCATAAATTTCATCATCCAAATATGATTTATATGATCACATACCTGCAAACCTTCCTTAACTTTAAACAACAAGAGACTAGATTTTACATCAAACTTTTCTTTAGTCTCACATGACTAGTTTTGGATTAGTCCACAACCCTAACTTGAAATAATCATAACTTTGTACCTGTAATGAATAAATATATGAAACTGATACACAATGTTCTTCAGTGTGTTTTATGCAATTCCTCTAGGTGTCACTACTTGGAACCTCTCATAAAAGTAGTTATAGCAAAAATGGCATACCTTGTTGAATTCTGGATTATTCTAGAGAGCGACCCTCTAGAGCGTTCCCCTCCCATAATATTTTCTGAATCGATATGAAACTGTTACACAACATACTAAAGACTATACTCTAATCAACACATTTTTTATTACTGAATTTGGATCTGTTATGAAGAATTTATGACGTTTTTACCCAAAACACTTGTTTTTGACTAGTTTCAGGACTAGCCACAAACCCTATTTTCCACGGAGTGTAACTCCAAAATACAACGATCCACAAGCTAAATATTTTACCACAGATACTTGGATATGTTTCCTCAATAGAAATTTAACGGTCTCAATCATTCTAGAAAAAAAATTATTGCGAAAATGGTGATATGACCTGTAAATAACATACTTTAGAAAGCATCATCAAAAGAATTTATCCTTCCTTGAATTCCGACCTTCTTTTCTTCACCTTCCCTCAAAAATTTGGCTTATATATCCTTTGGTTACCTCAAAAACCTATAGGTATTCAATATGCTCAAGTGTGTCTAAAATGAGAGAGCCTTGCCTCTTATTTATACTCTCCAAGTAGCTTCCTTAAAAACATCTTCTAGGTCACTTTGCCCACTTTCCTTATTTTAGGGTTAACCCACTTCTAATTTATCCATTAAATTTATTATTTAAATAATTGATTTTGTATTCACTTTGAATTATAGTGCAATAATCACTTCAATTTATTATTTACCTTTAAAAACTCTTAAACCACTTTGACTACTTTGACCTTTTGGGTCTTCTAAATGACATATGAGGGTCCTCCAACTTCGTAAGGTCATAACTCTCAAAACGTGAGGAGTTATGTGACCTTCCACATACCACTAGAAATGGAATGACATGTACTATCCATATAGAATAGTATTACCTGAAAATATATCAAAACTTATATCGTTATCCATCAAACAAACTTGGGTCCATTACCCAACCTTTGTGCTACGGAGCTTTCTTCAAGGGTTGACATCAATGACAACCAACCTTAATCAACAGATACATACGTCTCCTAACCCTTCTTGTGATTTAGACCCATCAAAGTACATGGTACAAACTTGTGAGTGACAATCATAAGCTTCTACATGCCTACTAACTTCCTCTTCTCCACCTATTTTGTATGTGGTTCCCAATAGAGGTTCTTGACAGAAGAGGGTTTCTTTCGCCGATGTCAGTTTATTTTCTTGAAAAGTCATTTCGGAGTTTTGAGTAAGAGGCACATCATATGAGAGAGGGGAGAAATTACCAAAATTGGAATCATAGGACTAGTTTCCTAGCACAGGGAAATCTGTCAACAAGGATTCATTGAGGGCTTCTAAATCGTTGAAAGTGTGTTTGAGATACTTTTCCCTATCGATCCTAATCATGTTTGTGTGTCATTTTAATGTCAACCAGAGGTGAGCCCAGTCCTTTCTAAAATATCCATTCAACTTCTCGGACCAATCTCTAGTAAGTAGCAGTCCATAAGCTTCTGGTATATCTACTACAATGATGTCAATTACTTGAACAAATTTTGGGTGTGTAGCCATTCTGATCATGACATCCTTGAGTTCTCCAATGACTTTCACATGGGTTATGTCTAGTTGTATAACATGTTTATCACTTTTAAGAGGGACTACGTTTAATTTCTTGAAGATAGATAATGGAATGACATTAGAGGATGCCCCTGAGTCAACTAAACAATTATGAGGGTTTTTGTTGAAGACTTCAAACGTTAAAAGGAACGGTGGGACAAAAGGCTTTCTTTTTTTATCTACAAAGCAAGCATTCACATTTGGTTTATTTTTTAGATCTGTGGGGGTTGGACTTTCCCCTTGGTCAATTCTTGTTATAGGAGTTTCTAATGACTTCAAGGCTTGTAACAGAAAGTCCTTTTGATAGGGAATTCTACACAGGTCCATGACCGATACATTTGCCTTCAATATTTTTAAATCTTCTACTATGGTGTATTCTAGCTTGGGTGATTCTCATGTATGGATATTTATAGGATTTCTTTGGGAGACAAAAGGTGTTTTCCGGTGATCGGTTGTTTGTTTTCCTCTCAAAGTTTGGGAAATGGTAAGTTTATTTGCAACCGGTTGGCCCTTACTTCGCGTTTGCACAGCCAAAACCTTAGTGGGTGGTTCTTGAACCTCAAATATATCATCGGAAGGCATTGGCAAGTCAAGATCCCACAACAGCATGCTTGTTTCTTACAATGGATCAACTTCTTCCTGATTGGGAATATTCACCATTGAGTCGTATGATTTTTCGGTAAGGGGAACTTTGTCTAGGAACCGATTGACCATCAAATTCATGGCATGCACCCATTGTGGAGAGTCTCTTTCAAAATGTTTCTCTTGATGATAGGTACAGAAAGAGTCGGATGCTACATTTCCCAAGTCGATGTTTAAGTTGGTTGGGGGAAGTTCAATTTCTTTCAACAGTGGGTTTATTTTAAAAAGGGTTTATAGGGACTTTGGCCTTGGTTTCCTTCCCCTGCAATTATTTTCATGTCTACGATTTCATTTGACAACTTCTTTATCATCCGTTGTAGATATTCTATGTATCCACTTCCCTTTTCAGGACCTTGTTTTGTTTGTTTCCGTGGGGGTCTAGTCAACAAGAGTCCTCTCTTGGGTGGAGGTTGAGCTTCCTTCTTAACTAGTAAGACCTGGCCCTCTTTACATCCCTTCATTTGGAATTCAATTGTTTTGTCTTTCTCAAAATTTTCAACTAGGGTATGCTTGGCAGACCTTTTTACAAACATGGAAATGGATGCAGGGAGAGCATTAGCTTATACTTTGATTTGCAACTCCTTAGTGGGTTTAGCTTCGGGTTGAAATTTGTTCAGGATAGTCGTGAATCATTGATTGAAGTCTTTAACCTTTTCTTTTGAACTCATGGTGGCGGAAAATAGTTCATCCATTAAAGCTCTTGTAGTGGTTTCTTCTGCAAATTTGTCTAAAAAATCTTTTTGAAACTTCGTCCAACTAGTTATGGACCCTACAGGAAAGTTAAAATACCACGTTGAGGCTGAATTCTCAAAGGTATAGGGAAAAATCCTGCATACTACATCCTCATGTTGGACATTCATCCATCTAATATCTAGTATGAACTTTTTAATGTGGTCTTCAGGTAATCCAGAGGTTTTACGGTCGAACTTGGGAAGTAACTTTTCTAGATGTCAAGGGAGGTTATGTACCCATCCGGGGATTTCCAGAGCATCTTTGGACAACCATGGTTGATTATTTTGAGGTGGGTTTCCTCTTTCTTCATTATGATCATTGTTATCCTCCATGTCATCCGACTCTAAAGCTGAGCGATCTGAGTTAAACCCTTCCTCATCATATTCAAAATCGTTGGGATCATAGTAGTTACCAACTGGTGTTTCGGGGATCAAATTAAGGGGATTTCCGATCTCGGTGAGGGAAGAATCTATCAGGTCTTCTATTGTGTGAACAAAAACCTAGTCAGGGGTGTCGACCACTGGTCTGCTTACTTGTTTTCTATGAGGAAGTAATGGAGCTAAGGGTAATGATCCAATTTTTCGAGTGTAATCTCTTGTGATTATTCTGAACTGGTTCAACTCCTCGTGGGGAAGAGCATAAGGTATTTCAGGGAATGAATTTTCTTCCTCTTGCTGGGGTGAGTTACTCGTTTCAGGAGTACTCAGTGTATGTGGGTTGTCTTGAGAATGACTAGTCATGCATGTGGGTTGTTTTGAATCTATAGGTTGTGAGAAATATTATATCAGAAATGTTGTTATCCATTCATTCAACAGGCCCTCCTTCTAGCGCCAAGTCTGTTGAGGGGTCCTAAATCCCTTTAAGTCAACAACAGGAACCAAACCCACCACGGAGGCCCAATTAGACTGTGAAGAATTTGATGGTGGAATGGTTCTCAAGATCTTTTGATCCGGTCAATTTATCGATGGGATTTATGTAGTGATTGACAAGATATCTTCTTATGAAAGTTTCTCCTTCAGTTTAAACGTTCTCTTTTTTATTTTATTTTATTAGATGGGTCTAATTAGAAGATGTGTGTTGGTATAAACCAGCTAGTAAAAGGGGGGGATTCTTAACTACTAAATAAGGTTGAGCTTGGGATAACCCTAGTGCTCAAGCATGCAAACAAAGATATTCAAACCTATGACAAGCCTAGTACTAATACATTAACTTGTTGGTATTTCAATTATTGACTAAGATACAATTATCGAAAGAAAACATACATGCAATAAAATGATGGCAAGAAAAATAGTTTCCTTAGCTCTAGCATTAATCACACTTTAACACAACAATTTGCTTTCATCATTAGAGACAAGAACTACGGAAAAATATTGAAACAGATAACTTATCAATAGATTAAGAAACTCGTACTCATTACAACATCCATTCATGAAATAAAGTTGGAAGTAATTCCTCCTCAAATCCAATCACACAACACCTTTGATGAAAAACAGAAGTGTGTCTTTGATCCTAAACAGGACTTCTCAATTAAGGTAGTTCAGAAATAGTTCTTTAAAATTTCAAAAATGAGGGTCTTTTCCAAAACCATCGACCTTTATTAAAAGGTCAATCCTCTTATTTATAACGAATCATTAACTAAAAATAGCTATCAAAAGTGCAAGCTAAGTAAAACAAAACATCGCCACATGTCACTTCCATCTCTTTCTCTTCTAAGAATCATCAAATAGTTTCACTGAAGTGGATGACTCTTCTCATACTCTGACCATTTGACGAAGAGTTCATCGTATGTGTTGGCATACGAGAACCTGTGTTGGTCCATTAGGGTCAAAAGGATTTCTTTTACTTATATTGCTCATGCTCCATACTTGACTATTTTGACACTTAACCACTGCAAAACTGCTCGAGCCTTGATCGGACTCTCCGTGAACTATTGTCCTGACCTGGCACCATGCTTGCCACCTTTTCTATCTTTGTTGTCCATGTTGAGTCTTGTTTCGCATGTTTCTTGACTATGTCATGCAGGTTGACAAAGTCCTCGGGTGAGCCAAATTCTCGGAGGTCGATGTCTTTCATCTTTCGACTAATATTTTCCCAACTCTTTTCCCAAACGACCCATTTCTCCTGAATCTCCCGCTAGGGTTCCTGGGCCATTTTTACCCAGTATTTGGTCGTTTTCCTGATCCAACCTATGATGTTGTCCCTCAGCACCCGAATGTTGTGCTCTTCAGCCTCTCAACCCTTTTGAACCATGTTGATGTAATCGATCCTTTCCACTACTTGGTGAGCCTTCTCATACCACCTTTCCACATCCCTGCAGTTCGCTAGCACCATAAGGTTGTCTTCTTTGCAGTCAGCTATACCTACAGTGAAAAGGTGTTGTTCATTCGTGAATTTGTCATAGGCATCTTGAAACTCACTTCTCAAAAATATTGTGGACTGTGTGGAGTCTTGGTAGTATTTTTCCAAATGACGCAGATGCTCCATCTCCTTAAGCACAATAGCAAGCTCCTTTCCATCTTGTCTTTCTCTATCCAAGGTGGCATCTGTGATATTCATCCCTACATCGATAAGCTCGGATGTCTTGGTGTGTTCTTTGTTGAGCAGTTTTTCCTCTATGGTGATCAGAATCAAACTATCCAACGTAATCCTCCTCTTATTAGTGGTTCTCTTCATGATGGATTTTCTCTTTCAGTCATAGGCGATTGTTTGTATATCGTCAACCTCATCAACAGATTCAGGGATTTTTTTCTCTCCCTAAGTTAAAGTATTTCCCAGGCTCCCGACTGTGTGTATATGTTCTAGGATGGGTTCATGAACTTATTCCATATGTCCTGATGGATTGAATTTCATTTTTTGCCCATCGGTTGGTAAGGTATTGGCCAAAACTGAAGAACCTAGGGTAGGTTCGGTACTTACTTTGAAATCGGTTGTTGAAATGTTGATTTATTGTTGTGGAATTTCCTCTTTCTGGCCGCTCGACCCTAGCTCATCCCTCAAGTTGTCTATTTGGGTTCATGTCACATCAAGTAGCTCAATGTCTAAGGCACTTTCGACCTCATGCTCGCTCTGTGAAAGGCTCTGAATTGGAGCATCGGGACTTGGGGTAGATGCTCTCTCAGGTTCTTTTTCCTCTGTAATATGCACTGGAGTCACCAGGGACACCTCTGAACTCTTCTCATCATCATAGATGTTTATCAAGTCAAACAAGGGATTTGGTACACTTTCCCTTCCTAATGTCTTCGTTATCTCGGGATGGGTTGAAATTACCCCTGGTGATCTGATCTGTGGCGGTGGAACTTCGGGGTTTTCTGGCTCGATGATTTCTTCAAGTTGTATCAGCTCTAGGCCACTTGTCTCTCCTCTGATTTTGATTGAGTCATCAGTGGGAATCCTTGACATCTCTACCAGATCATGGTTATTTTTCAACTGATCAATGATTCTATGTGCCCCTTCTAGCAAGAGCAATCCCCTTTTATGTGCCTATGTGGTCTTTGTCACTCTGATTTCTTCCCTGGCTCTAAGGGCCTCTTGAGCCGACTCCTCTATTGTTTCCACCTATTCATCCATGCTCATGGCCTTGAACTTGGTCATATTTGGTTTGGCCATCCTCTGTACTAACTCTTCCTATTCCTGAGCGCACTCTGTGAAAATTTCATCCTCAAACTTATCATGAGTGTATGGCCAACAGGATGAAACATGTGAAGCATGTTGGAGGACAAGGCCTTTAGGTTTGTGTGTGTGGAATCGTCTTGTCGGGAACTTGAATTCAAGTTGGCTCAGCCCTTCTTGTTTGGCTTGAGAAGTTTCATTTACCAGATAAAACCCCACATGGAAATCGTAGGCTATGAAGGCTCGCTTCTTGTCCTTTACTAGTGTGGCATTATAGCCATGTAGGATAGTCTCATATCATATTTCTCCCACAATGAGTCGATATGTGACGTGAGCGGGTAGGAGATGTGGTGCTCTGGTGGCCCCGAACACCCTGATATGGGTTGAGCGTTCATCTAAATACGAGTGGACTACCTTTGCTACCATTTTCTTGGCTACTGCGGATAATCTTGGGCATTCCTTTTAAAAAATGATAAAATTAATACGACTGATGAATTCATCACAGATGAGTGCGTAGGATTTTTTATACCTATTCTCCCATGGTAGGTTGAAATAAATGTGGACCGAGAACTCCGCAACATGCCAGCTTAAATTCATGTTGGCAAAGACATTTCTCGCACATATGACATCAAGCAGGTACGAGGCCATGTGGAAAGTGGGTGTTTCCCCTTCTTTCGGCATCTGAGCTTGATGTACACAGATGCTCAATTGTTTGGAAATTATCGCTCCCTAGTTGAAGTTGCTCCTAGAGATCGCCACTGTGTATGCCAAGGGCATCCATGCTTCTGAAAACTTGGAGTAGTCCTTCTCTCCATATAGTCGGCAGATGAGAGCCATCAAATAGATGTATGGCTCCCTCAAGTTAACTGTCCCATACCAGCCATTGCTCTGGTTGGTAAATTTCTTGTCCTCCTTCCACCATGAGGCCATTAGTCAGCTAGTGTCGTGGAATTCGTAGAACTTCACCACAAATTTTGTGTTTAGTCACTCCTCTGGGTCTCTGAGCTTGTAGTATTTCTAGACTTCTCTCGGAAGGAAAAATATAACACACCCGACATTATCATCGTTGATTAAACATTTATGTGCATCTGTATAGTCGATTAGCCACTTCATAACCTCTATGCAAGGGAAAATTGGGGTTCGTCTGGCTACCATGTGCAAATATGACCGTCGAATGTTTGGGAACACCTAGTCATCGAGCGCCCTTACATCCGAGTCTTTGTGTGGGATATACTTTGGGTACTCCTCTCGGTTGATTCTGTTGAAAAGGTCCCCCCACTATGGGAGCATTACTTTGGATCTAGTTCTTTCTTCGGTATCATTGAAGACCAGAGGTTGGACAAAGGCTTTCCTTGCTGAGGTTTTTATGACTATCTCTACTCTGGGAGTGTATTCCAGCTGCCTCGTCGCACCAGGAGAAAAACCTTCAACTATCTCAGCTTCCTTTAGCTTGGGCTCTCTTGGAAAGTGTCTATAAGTGGTTGGGTTTCTTGGTGGCATTTTACCTGCAATTAGAACATAGTTTAGAGATCGTGTAAGAAATTAGATGCATATATAAATCACGACCGTTGAATTGACAAACTTGAACACATACCTCTGCATCTTTTTTAACCTGGTTTTGATAATATAGGATCAGCACAGCCTTGAGACTCTTTCCTTGCTTCTTTGGATGCTCTGGAATTCAAACTTGTGCGCAGAATGAAATTGTTCAAAAATGTTCTAGAGATTTAAACAGGGATGAACTTACCTTGTCGCATCAGCCATTCAATTCAGGTTATAGGTGTAGTTTTATTAAATCTGTCGCTAGATCTTCAAAGACGTTTAAAATTAAATTGGATCATGGGTTGACGGTGCGGGCGCGGGTTGTAACGTGGCCTATCGGCGATTTCAAATTGTTGTTGTTCCATCAGCGCACGAGGTAGAAACAAATGCAGGATGAAGCATTTACTGGTTTATTAAATGTCATAATCCAATCGTATATTATGCCGAAAACATCCCATCATTTCGCCAGTCCAGTTGGTGATTTGGGGGTCGAGATTCTGCTTCGAACACTTTTCCTTGATATCTTATTGCAAAATATCTAACGCCGATCAATCTTGTCGTACATATCTGACGTGGAAAATATGACTAGGAGGTGTGACTAAGACCCAGGGAACCTTAATATGACTCGGGATGAAACTAGGTCGTACAACACCCTTACGTGATAAATACATGTGGCACTCAAGACTGACATATTCATTTACTCGTGTTAATTGGAATCAAGACTTTCTTTAAGCTATATATATTTTAAAACCCAATCCTATCTTGCCGACGCCGAAAAGTATCAAGGATCGGCGATCGGTGAAACACCTACCCAAGTGTTCCCCGATCGACTCTCTCGAAAAAGTATTGATGCCAAAAAGTATCAGGGATCAACGATCGACGATATGTTTATCACAGACAAAACAATTGTTTTAACCTTACTAGATTTCCTCGACCCCAATAAAGCGCATCGGTCATCGGCTATCGGAGATTTCTTTACAACCTTTGTCAATGTCTATCATTCTCGTATTTTGTCGATGTCGATGGGGATCGGCTATCTCTTGAAACTTTGTGGTAAATAACTCACGCAAACCAAATCAACCTTCTGTCAATATCGATGGTGCATCGGCGCTCGGCGACTATTATAACTGTGTGGCCACTTTACCTGATTGAATTTTCCTGACACCAAACATAAGCGCGTTAGGTGCAATGTTAGCTGCAGATTCTTAGTTCGGATGTCAAGTTCCTTTAGACACAAGGTTTCATAAGTTCAAACAAACCTGACTTGATTGATAAGAGTCATGAAAACAAAAAAAATATAAACCATTCCCCAAAGTGAAATCAATTCAAACAGTAAAATAAAACAAGTGGTACCCAAAAAGTGATAAAATTTCATAAGGCTTTTAGGGTGTGTTGAGCGCTCAACACCTACCTCAATGGTTCTCTCTTTATTTTTTGTGTTCTTCATAGTGTATGCTTTGGTAGCTTTGGTGTTTAGGATTCATTTTTTAAGTTTTATGGTGGATTATCTCTTATATGAATGAAGTTTTACTACATCATCGTTGATCTCATTTTAAGGCAAGTTGTTGGCCAAATCCTCTCATTTTCAACCCTGAAGATTTTTTGGCAATGCATTCATTCAACCAATGATCTATTGACGCCCTGCCTCTAAATTGTATCTCATGGGTCGATCTCAAAAGGAAATTTTTATTGGCTGACATTGATAAATTTGTTGTGGACCACATCAAGGGACTCATCATTGATATGGTAGTGTTAAAATATGGTCACCCAACACCTTACACTTGGTGGCGATATTGGAAATGCGGTCTAGCCACCACTTTCATGAGTTATAAGCCAATTATGGGATACAAATGGAGTTGTCCCAAACCTTTACTTGAAAGTCAATTGAAAAAAGTATGGCTCCTAGAATCCAAGCAAAAGTTTTGGTGTAAACCAACATCCAAATTGAATTTGGATTTGATAGTAAACACTATATTGATAGTGCATCCCTTTTCTATATTACAATATGTACATATTGCGAATTAATAAAATTTATATAAGGCTTTAATTCAAAAATATAATAATTTTAAATATGATTTTGTTGGCACAGGGGCAGGCCCAAGGATCAACTCTAACAGTGCACCAACAAGCCCTAACCACTGGACCTTTCGGCAACACCTGCGAAGCAAATGAAGTCTCACCCGAAGTAGCAATAGGGGGGTTGCAAGACACATGTGTCTACAACCATAGGAAGTGCAAGATGATTCCAGAATAACAGCATGCAAGATAACCTAGAGATTCTTAATAGTATTCTTCTCAACCTTGCGAAGTTAGTTATATATTCATATCTTTAGTAAAGGAAATGATAATGCAATCACAGTATAAAACATAGCAAATAACACAGCAACAATCACATAGAACAAAAATATTTTATGTGGTTCACCATCTCTCTAGGGCTACGTCCACATAATTGTGTTTATTGATAAGGTAGATGAAAATACACAGTCCTATTTGTGCACTCAGTTGTAGATCCTTCTCTCTCTCTCCTCTTAATCTCCCAACCCTGTGCACCCAGTTGCAGAGTCGATATTCGCACCCAGCTGAAGATATAGAATACAAGAATGCTCTGAAACACAATACTTTTACATCTCACTCTCTCTATGTCAACCCCCCTCTCAAGTCTTCTAGGCCTCTATTTATCATTCCATGTCTCTTAGAAACCCTAGACCGAGTCTAAGTGCCAAAACCCTAGGTACAAAAACCCTAGTTACCAAAACCCTAGGTACCAAAATCCATCCTTCCTTCTTCTCCGCAAGGTGCTCCAAATCACCTATTAGTGTCTTCTTCTACTTCCTGACCTATCCACGATTCATCTTCCTTGTTGCTTTGTCTTCCTTGATCTTCTCCTTTAACGGCTCGATTTTCCTTTACCTTGCTCCTTATTTTCTCCTTCTTTAGCCACTTCGACCCCTCCTCGGTTTGTGTGCCTTCCACGCTCTTCATACTTTGTCTTTCTTCTTCTTTAATCTTTTCTTTCTTCCTTAGTACATGACCAAGGAACAACAGGCCCCCAACACTCACATGTGACTCGTCCCGAGTCATTGTAGGGTTGAACCTTTTGTATTACTTCGACTATAGACTACGCAGAGTAGCCTGTGCTTTCTGTTATGTCCCTTCCTATCATGTGAAAACTATCTTTTATGTGTCTGGTACCCAATTTCAACTGCACCTGATACCTAGACCCTTCTTCCTTACTTTTACTGAGAGTTGTGAGGCAGCTGTTTGTCATAATATAGTTTCAACCGGCTCCCATTTACTAAACCATCCTTCCATTCTCCATTAAGGGTCTTCAACTGCGCAGCTCCACCCTCTGTAACATATGCAACCTCGAATGGACCAAGCCAGTGTGTCCTAAACTTTCTTGCATGCTTCATGAACTTGTTGTCGTATATAAGTACCAAATATCCTTGTTTAAATGCTTTCTTATTGATATGTCTGTCATGGTAACCCTTTTCTCGTTCATTTTTTACCTGCTGATGAAATCCTGCAATGAACTTGTCTTCCTCTAGTTCCATCAACTACGCAAGACTATATTGAACATCTTCGGTGTCATCCATAACTGTGAATGCTACAATTCTTAAACTAGGAACCAATTATTCCATAGGTACCACTGCTTCCAAGCCATAAACTGGCTTAAAGGGAGTTTGTGTTGTTAACTTTTTGCAAGTAGTTCGATAAGCCCATAACACTGCTAGAATTCTCAAATCCCAATCATCTATGTTAACACTACAAATATTAGTCAGCGATGTCTCCAAGATCTTATTGAAATCTTCGACTGTACCATTCACCTGTGGGTGGTATGGTGTGTTCTTCTGATGGTGAACTTTGAACTTCTGAGTCAAGGCTTCAATGGTTTTGTTAATAAAATGTGTGCCTTGATCACTCATAAGGATCTTCAGGCATCCAAATCTAGTTATCATATCATCAAAGATGAACCGTGCATCTATAGTTGCACTATAGTCCTTAACTTATTTTGTTTCTTCCCATATGGTCAAATACTTTGTAGCAGTGATAATGTATCGAGCTCTTGTGCGCTTTCCTAGTGAGTTGATAGGTCCCACAAATTCAATAGACCATTTATCAAATGTTTGTATAGTCCACTGAGGTTCTAAAGGCATCTCATCTCTTCTTGACGGCTTCCCTACTCTTTGGCATACATCGCAGGCTCTGTAGTATTCCTTAGCATCCTTATGTAGAGTGGGCCACCAGAGGCCAGCTCTGAGAACCTTCTGCGTTGTTGCTTTCCCTGCATAATGTCCTCCTGCAATGCCTTCATGTGCTTCTGCAAGAATCAATGGTCTTTTTGACTCCATAACACATATTCTTAAGATCTCATCCGGTCCCATCTTATATAACTGTCCAGCTATAAGTTGAAAATATGAAGCACGAACTACCAACTATTTCTTCTGAATAATTGTATACTCATGAGGTGCCATTCCTGTGGACATGAACTGGACTATTTCGGTGAAGTGATTATCGAATTTTCTAATGGCCATAAACTGTGCATCTGGTAGTGTTTCATCCAAACTGGTAGGTTCCTCTCCATGTTCTAACCTAGATAAGTGGTCAGGTCCTTTATTCATTCTTCGTGGCTTGACAACGATCTCAAAATCATACTCCTGGAATAATAGTAGCCATCTACATATTCTTCCCCCCAACATTGACTTGTTGACTAAGTACTTTAGTGCGGAATGATCAATGAACATCCTAAAATGTCCTCCCAACAAGTAGTGTCTAAACTTTTGTAGCGCATACACCATTGCTAAGCCTTCTCTTTCAATGGTAGTATAATTCATTTCAGATGTAGATAGCTTCTTGCTAGCAAAGGCTATAGGGTGTTTAATATCTCCTGCACCTGGATGTGCCAAAACTGCTCCTGATGAAATGGATGAAGCATCGACATGAAAATTTAATTCCTTACTCCAATCTGAAAAGACCAAAATAGGTGCAATGACCATTTTCTGCTTTAGTGTGTCAAAGCTCTGTTAGCATTCTTTTGTCCATTGAAACTTACTATCCTTCTTTAAAAAAATTTCCATAGGTGTTGTTATCTGTGTGTAACCCTTAATAAACTTTATATAATATCCAGTGTGTCCCAATGCAGTGTGCAGTTATCTAATCAAAGTAGTATGAGGTAGATCGGCAGTGATAGCAATCTTGGAAGGCTCTACCAACAACCCCTGTTTACACAAAATGTGTCCTAACAACACTCCAAAAGGTGAAAATAAAATGCACTTCTTCAAGTTCAAGGCAATCTGACATTTCCTGCACTTATCCAACATTAATATCAAACATTCAATATGTAAATGTGTTGACTTACACATAATGGATATAGCTAAACAATGATACGCACATTTGCAGAGAGAATTGGAAAAAGAAGAAGAAGGAGAGAAAGAATGGAAAGAATTCTCATTAACCGTTGTGAATAATGAATAATTTACACATGATATACTCTGTATAACTCAATGAGTTCGACTTGTGGTGAACCAAGTCACCATAGTGGTGGTCTAGAGTGATCTGGACACACACCAGCAGTTACAGGAGTGAACTGCCACCTATTAGAGTCTCTCAGGCAATTACGGGAGTGAACTGCCACCTAGTTGAGTTAACTAGTCAACTAGTCTTCAGTTAACTAACTGAACAGAAAGTAGTGAGGAGTTAACTCAAGGAATTAAGGCTAATGCACCACTCTGGTGATGATACCACGGCAAGGTTGAATTAGCATGGTGATGATCCCAATGTTTCATGGTGATGATCCCAATGCAACATCTAAACTCAACTCAACTAGTCAAACTGAAGTGTGAACTGAAAGAGAATATTCTCCAGGTGGAATATTTTCTTTTAAAATATAGGAGACTAGATAATGACTAATTATGACTAATAAACAAATAAAAACTTTACGAAAAAGAAATCCTAGGTGTGTGTGAAGTAACTCCAACACCCCCCCTGAACATCACTATGGTGAAAATAAAGATTGGGTCCCAGCAACGAGGCCATGTTAGGTACCCAAGTACAAAAGAGACACTGGAAATAAAGTGAGGAAAGAGGGAAAACCTCATGGGAAAAACCCCCCCTCAAGGTACAATGTATGTAAAAAGAATAACTACAGTTGCTAGGCAACTGTGTCCTTCACTCCAAGACGACCACGTAGAGAATGAAATTTCTGCTCAGTGAAGGTCTTGGTGAAAATATCTATCGTTTGTTCTGTTGAAGGAAAGAACTGTAAGTCGATGATTCCCTCGTGTACTAAGTCCCAGATGTAGTGCATGTGGATCTCAATGTGCTTCATCCGCTACCTCTGAACTGGATCTCTGCAAAACTTCAAAGTGCTCTGGTTATCACACCAGATGACGATTGGCCGATGAAACTGAATGCCCAACTCAGTGAGAAAATGTTGTAGCCAGATAGTCTGAATGGTTATGTTAACTACCCCTCTGTACTCTGCCTCGGCTAAAGATAGAGCAATGGCAACTTGCTTCTTTCTTGACCAACAGATAGGCCCGGAACCAAGACTAAGTGAGTAACCAGATGTGGACTTGCGATCAATGCTATCGCCAGTCCAGTCAGAATTAGTAAACCCAATGAGATCTAATGTAGAGTTTGTTGCATAATGAATCCCAAATGCGATGGTGCCCTGTACGTATCGAAGGATACGCTTTGCATCTTTCCAATGTAGCTCATGGAGCTCCTGCATGAACCTGGAAATTGCGCCAACTGCATATGAGAGGTCTGGTCTGGAGTCTGTGAGATACAACAAGCTCCCCACTAGTTGTCTGTACAGTGTGTTGTAAACCAATGGAGTCTCCCCGCCATCCTCAAGTTTGACTCCTGATAGGAAAGGAGTCGGAGAAGACTTGCAGTCTGTCATGTGAAATCTCTCAAGGATATCTCGTGCATACTTGGCTTGAGACAGTTTGATGCCTTATGCATCCTTACTGATCTCAAGTCCAAGGAATAAGTGTAGCGGACCCATGTCCATCATCAAAAACCTGTCATGAAGAATCCTCTTGACTGCGGAAATCGCTGAAGTCGAGCAACCGGTGATCAGCAAATCATCGACATATAGAACTAAAAGTAGAATTGAATCAATCGTCCTGAGCATGTATACATTCAGGTCTGATTTACAACGTACAAATTTCTGTGACAACAGCTAGGAATCCATCTTGGCATACCATGCCCTCAGAGCCTGCTTGAGGCCATAAAGTGACTTCTTCAGTCGACAAACCAAAGATGAGTCCTGCATAAATCCCTGGGGATGCTCCATGTATATCTCCTCAGAGAGATCACCGTGAAGAAATGCAGTCTTCACGTCCATCTGATGGACTTCCCATCCCTTGGTTGCCACAATGGCAAGTGCCAATCGTATGGAATCCATCTTCGTTACTAGAGTGAAGGTCTCATCATAGTCAATACCATGAACCTGCTAAAAGCCTTTGGCGACAACCCGGATTTGTATCTGTTGATCTATCCATCCACTACGCTCTTGGTCCTATAGACCCATCTGCATCTGACAAGTTTCTTCCCAGAAGGAAGGGGAACCAGATCCTAAGTTTGGTTCTCGAGGAGGGAGTTGTACTCCTCCTGCATGGTGGATTCCCAAAAGGGATTTCCAGCAGCCTCGCCATAAGAATGTGGATCTGAAGACTGAACCAAGAAAAGATTCCTAGAAGGCAATGGTTCAATGGCAGTGAGTGCAATAGGAGGCTCCTCAAAATAAGATCGAGTCCTCCTAGTATCGACTGGATCACCAATGAGATCCCTTGCATCCTGAAGAGTAGTCTGTGCCCACTTGGGCCTCTGCTCTGGCTCTACAACTGCATCTGGATGCTCTGACTCTGCATCTAACTGTACTGACTCTGAATCTGAATCATCTGAGTCCTCTAAATCAGAAATCTCGTCTGAAGAAGAGTCATCATGTGCATGTTCATCATCTCGGACAGGTGGAAGAGTGAAGGTGTATGCCTGCGACTGTTGAGGTACACGCGAGACACTTTCCTCGAATTGGACACTACGCTCAATGATGAGTCGGTCCGAGGAAAGATCAATAAGCCAATATCCCTTCACACCGTCAGCGTATCCAACAAAAATGCACTCAGTGCTCTATGGATCAAGTGTCTTCCTCTTTTCAGAGGGAATCTAGGCCCATGCACGTGAACCAAAAATGCGAAAGTGGGCCACTTCCAGTTTAAGGCCACTCCAAGCCTCGTAGGGGGTCTTATCCTTGACAGATCTATGAGGAGATATGTTTTGGATGTATGTTTCACAGTTAAGTGCTTCGGCCCATAGTCTCTGTGGTAGTGACTTTGCATGCAACATGCAAGATGCCATCTCCTTTAGAGATCTTTTTTTCCGCTGGCAACTCCGTTTTGTTGTGGAGTGTAGGGAACTGTATGCTGCAATTGAATCCATGCCTCATGGAAAATATTATGAAACTCATGATTCACATACTCTCCCCCGTTATCAGTTTGGAGGACTTTGATCTTCTTCTCGGACTGTGTCTCAACCAAAGCTTTGAAATCTTTGAGGTGTTGAAAGACCTCGGATTTTTGCCTGAGAAAGTAGATCCAAGTAAAACGTGAGAAATCATCAACAAAAATGAGAACAAACCTCACTTTGTTGATGGATGGATGCGGAAAAGGACCCATAAGGTCACTGTGGATCAGATCTAAAGGTGCGGAAGCTCGCTGAGACTTTCCTTTGTCAAATTTCTCTTGAGGGTGTTTTCCGAGAACACATCCCTCACATACTCCCTTGGAGAAATGGATGTATAGTATACCATCAACTTATATATGCTTGCTAAGTTGTTGCATGTATCTGAAATTCAAATGTTCAAACCTTTCGTGCCATATCCTACTACTTTCATCAGCATAAGTAAGCAATAAAGCAGAATCAGGTTCAATCAATTCAAAAAATGTATACAATCTAGACTGATGATTTACCTCACCAGTAGCAACCCTGGGGTTGGTTTGCATGTCGTAGATGTCCACGGCATTTGGTGTGAATATGACTTTCTTTCTGGTGCCGGAATTCGTCATCTGATACACGGAGAGAAGGTTAACAGAAAGCTTGGGAACATGCAACACGTTCTTGAAGCTTCTGATGGTGAGTTCAATCCTTCCTTTGCCAGTGACTTCGACAGAAGAGTTGTCCCCCATCAGAATAGGAGGGCCTTTGCATGCATCCAAAGAAGAATAGACTGCTTCTGAGGCAGCCATGTGATGTGATGCTCCCAAATCTACAATCCAAGCATCGAGAGAGGAGTTGATGGCAATCAATGCATGGCTAGAATTGTCTTTCTTGGAATTCGGATCTTCTGGCTTCTTCTTCTATGCACCCTCGGGGATGCGATCTCCAAGGTTGTTTTTCTGAAGTTTCTGAGACATCATATCTATTTTCTTTTGCATGCATGCGGATTCTGAATGGAATCCTTTGTGACAGTACGTGCATTTCTCTCATTTTCTTCCCTTTTCTCCTTTCGATCCGGAGGCATCGGTGAAGGGTTTTGTGTACCCTTCCTTCTTCGTATGTGCATGAGATTTACGCTTATCTTTATCTTTATATTTCTGATATTTGTGGCTGCCATCATGCACAGTGAGTGCATGCGCCCTTGGGCCTTTGATTGCGCCCATGTTGATGAGCTTGGTTTTCTCTTGTGTCAGGGATTCGATAAAGTCCTCAAGAGAAGGCATCTTCCAGGTGGCTCTAGAGGCAAATCTGACAGTATGGAATGTGGATACGAATACAAAGAATTTAGGTCCAAGCTTGGAGAGAATGGTGAGAACCATTTGTTTCTCCTCCTTCGATTTATCAACCCCGCAAGCTTTGAGTTACGACAGTAAATCCTTGAATTTTGTAAAGAAGTCTTGGATATTCTCGAAGATTTTTGGATCCAATGTGAGCAGCTCCACCTCAAGCATGTGTCCCCTCATCTCATCCTATTTTCCAAAGAGCCCTTCCAAGATGGTCCAGGCTTCATTGGGATTCTTACAGGAAGATATATGAAAAAGCAGATCGGGAGAAATAAGACTACAAATTGTTCCAAGTGCCTCATCCATGCGATTAAGTACTTGGATTTTTCTATGGTTGATGTCGGCTCTGTATCTGTATTCATGGTTAACCTATACAACCCTCTGGATCAGAGATGTATGGCTATTTTCTCCTTCCATGCAAAATAGTTGTAAGGTGTAAGAATGAATTCTTTTTGGAATGCCATCTTTTCGCTATCTTCGATCTTTTGTACCTGTAAAACATTTTGGTGTAGCTTTTTCTTAGTAGTCCATCGGCTCTGATACCATGTAAATGTGTTGACCTACACAGAATAGATCTATCTAAACAATGATACACACATTTGCAAAGAGAATTGGAAAAAGAAGGAGAAGGAGAGAAAGAATGGAAAGAATTCGCATTAACCGTTGTGAATAATGAATAATTTACACATGATATACTTTGTATAACTCAATGAGTTCGACTTTAGGTGAACCAAGTCACCATAGTGGTGATCTAGAGTGATCTAGACACACACCAGCAGTTACGGGAGTGAACTTCCACCTATTATAGTCTCTCAGACAGTTACGGGAGTGAATTGCCACCTAGTTGAGTTAACTAGTCAACTAGTCTTCAGTTAACTGACTGAACAGAAAGTAGTGAAGAGTTAACTCAAGGAATCAAGGCTAATGCACCACTCTGGTGATGATACCAAGTCAAGGTCAAATTAGCATGGTGATGATCCCAATGTTGCATGGTGATGATCCCAATGCAACATCTAAACTCAACTCAACTAGTCAAACTGAAGTGTGAACTGAAAGAGAATATTCTCCAAGTGGAATATTCTCTCCGAAAATATAGGAGACTGGATAATGACTAATTATGACTAATAAACAAATAAAAACCTTAGGAAAAAGAAATCCTAGGTGTGTGTGAAGTAACTCCAACACAATATGATCTTTCAGAAGACTAAAAATGGTCCAGTCATCAAAGTATGCCTCCAAAAACTTATGTAAAAATTCTTTAAATACTTCAACCCCCACCCTGGAAAATATGTTTGGTGCATTCTTCAAACCAAAAGGCATCGCAGTGTACTGAAAATAACCCCATTCTATTGCAAATGTATTCTTATGTCTTTCTTCCTTAGCAATTTTGATCTGGTGATAGCCTGAAAATCCATCTCTGAATGAATAAACTTCCTGTCCTCCTACATTATCTAGAACTTCATTAGTAAAAGGTGTAGGGAATGGGTCATGCAAGCATGCATCATTCAATTTCCTTAGATCTACATAGATTCTGATTTCTCCTGACTTCTTATCCTAGACCACCATAGGGATGATCCATCCAAATTCTTCAACTGGTTCTATGATTCATGCTTTCAACATTCTATCTAATTAAATCTTAACTTTCTGCTTGTACTTGGGATTTAGTCTGTATGGCCTCTGCTTGATAGGCCTTGCATCTGCTTTCAAAGGAATCTCCATTTCTCCCATGGTCCCTTTTATGCCCTTCATGTCTGTCAACTTGGTTGGAAACAAGTCTTGATACTCATGCAATAGTTTTGTAATCTTACTAATAGTACATCTCAGTAGTCTCCAACATTTGCTAACTTAGGTGTTTGCTTTGTTCCGATATTAACTTTCTTAATTTTAATAGGCTACCCAACAAAAGGTAATTCAATCCCTAGCACTTCTATATCTCTTTGTCCTTCAGTTTCTAAGATGTTCACGTTCCTAGGGTCATCATCCTCATCAGCATTAATATTATAGCAACCATGTAACCGTTGAAGAGGCGCAGTCCATTCATCTTCTTCTTGTTCAACAGGGAGGTTAGATACCTCCTCAAAGATCTTTTGTCTTATAATTTGTAAATCCTAATCTAATGTGGGGTACTGACTTTCAAATAGGAATGTAGCTATAAATTTCTGGGTCATACCATACCAATCTGTAGTGGCTAAGCGCATTTCTTTTTGAAAATACCAGTTGATAGGTGTAGTATCTAGTGTGTTAATGAACTTATGTACCCACTGTTCTTTAGGAATGTTGCTCCAGGCTTCCTCATAAATTTTCACATGGTCCTTAGGGAAACTCTAACCTATGTATCGAACTTCGCAACCTTCATCTCGGTATGAAAAGTGCACTGCCAACAAGGTGCGACATTGTACCCATTCCACGATGTTCTTCTTGTGAGCTTCCCACCATCTGGCTGGCGTTGTTTTCAAGGCTTCGTCTAGTGCCAACAACCTTTGTTGTATTGGTACAATTCCTTCAAATTCAAGTAGAAATGTCTCTAAATTAATCAAGCCATCAAATGTAGGAAGATTACTTACTTCTATGCCAATCCAGCGAACTAGTTTAGGCAATCTGGCACACCTTCGCGTAGAGACTTCATACATTTTGTTCTGCCAATTTTCCAATGCTTTTTTTGAATCTGATGAGCATGTAGGATTAATATAATCATGTTGTCTTGTTGTCAGTTTATAGATGTTCTCTAGGTCATAGGTGTGGTCTTCTTCCCTTATAGGTTATGTGTACCTGCGACCTTCATTAGGATCAAGAGGTTCAATGACCCTAAGGCCATCACCCTCGAATGTCATTCTTCTCTTTTTTAGGTCAACAACAATCAAATTGTTGAAAGCCCAATCAATTCCTAACAGCACAGGATAGGGATAGTTATCATCAACTATCTCAATCACTTTGAAGTCTACAAATGTCCTCACTCCATCAATGTCTACAGGGACATGCTCTAGTCTTCGAAAGGGACTCACCGCATGTTGATTAGCCATATTGAGCCTAATAGGAGAGTAAATCAATTTAGGTTTTCCCATCAGTGCCCAAGTCTGATTCGTCATAACATTTACATCTGATCCTAGGTCGAGAACCACATAGTCCACGTCATAGTCTCCAATCTGAGCACTAAGGTGTAGTTCATTGCTTGTCCGCCTTTTCCTAGATACTTGATTCACAGCTCTACTCAGCAGAGGATCTATTCTTCCAATTTCATATTGTCTTATCAGGCATTGTATTTCATGCACAGATATTTCATCTTTAATCAAATTGATACAAGTATACAAGAAGTTCATAAGCTTGCTTACCTCTTTTCCTTTCCAAGTTGGACAAACTGATTGAATGTTGGAGGCATTTCACATTCCTTTACTTCTAGTTATGCCCTAGATGAAGAAGCTTGTTCTCCTACAAATTCTCTCCTTGCTTCTTCAAGAGTCCTTCCTTGGGTCAAACAATGGTGCCTTCTCTGAAGCTCTTCTTATCCCTGATCCATCTGTAGTCTTTCCTGGAGTCACCCTATCTTCTCCTGTGATAGCGCCTCCTCTAGTAATAACAACGACTCTGAGTTCCTCACTACGAGGTTCAGGTGATATTAGTTGGACTTGTTGGTTTCCACCTCATATTTCCTGAAGTTTAGCTAACAATACTAGACAGTCTTCAATGACATGGTCAAATGAATTACAGTAGTTGCAAATAGTGCAAGGGTTATGACAATCCCTTGCCAAATGACCTGGATGGGCACAGTTATAGCAAATAATCTGACCTTGACCTTGACCCATGCATCCTCCTCCTCTTCCTCTCAACCCACCACGAGGATTGAAGTTTCATCTTCCTGGGGAATTGAACTTCGCAGCATTTCCTTCTTGTTGTAGTTCTCCTTGAATTCTATATGCATCCCTTGATATTTCATGCATGAGGTCATAAGCCCTACAGTCCTTCTCATCATGCCCCACAGATTTGCAGAATGTGCAATAAAGATTGGTGGGTGTCTGGACATATTTATGCATATAATAACATTCACCAGGGCGATGTCTGGTTCTACATACATCGCACCATGGTACAGTACCATGCTTCAAAGGGTTAGGGGATCCAGAGGCCAAGTATTCATTAAATAAGGGACAATGCTCTTTTTCATGGCCCTTTGATTTACATCTTATACACCAAATGTCTTCTCTTTTCTAATTTCCTTTATCTTTCTTCATGTCTTCAACCTGTAAAGATAAACTAGTTAATTGATTCAAAATATGACTCATACCTGGGCTAGATTCTCCTACAGGGGTTGCTTCTAGTTTCATGGCAATTTCTAATGCCTCAACCTGCGAAGCGACCTTCTATATCATCAAAGGAACTCTAATGTGTGGCAGGAGGACGGCGATGAACCATTCCTTATGTTGTTCGTCGGGAATCTGAAAACTTAAATGGCCTGTTAGGGTCTTAAACCTCTGATCAAACTCCCAAACAAGTTCAGTTACCTTCTGCTTGATTTCCTTCAACTCTGTAATGCACTGCGACTCCGACTTAGGCTTCTTGAACTCTGCACTCAACGCTATCGACTCTCTTGACTTTCTTAATCAGTGTTGTTGTCCAAACCACAGGTGGTCTTGATCTGATCTCAAACTGAGTGTCTGCTAAACTGGCTAACCACTCGTACAACTACTTATGAACTCCTACAAAGAAAATCTCATGTACGTCAGTAAAGATTTACCTTCCCAACCAGTCTTTTGTATTAATGCTAGGGTTCTTGTTCTGAGCTTCGGTGAAGTCCCTTTCCGTTTCTTCTATCCACTTATGAATCTCTGTCTTTGATGGGAACCACCTTGACATTCCCTCAAGAAGATCCTGATCCCAACAACGGAACCATTTGTTGGCATAGGGGCAGACCCAAGGTTCAACTCTAGCAGCCCACCAACAAGCCCTAACTACTGGCCCCTTCGGCACCACCTGCGAAGCAGATGAAGTCTCACCTGAAGAAGCAATAGGGGGGTTGCAGGACACAGGTGTCTACAACCAGAGGAAGTGCAAGATGATTCTAGAATAACAGCGCAAGATAACCTACAGATTCTTAACAATATTCTGCTCAACCTCGTGAAGTTAGTTATATCTTCCTATCTTTAGTAAAGGAAATAATAATGCAATCACAGTATAAAAGATAGAAAATAACACAACATCAATCACATAGAACAACAATATTTTACGTGGTTCACCCTCTCCCTAGGGCTACGTCCACAGAACTGTGTTTATTGATAAGGTAGATGAAAATACACAGTCTTATCTGAGCACTCAGTTGCAGATCCTTCGCTCTCTCCTCTTAATCTCCCAACCCTATGCACCCAGCTACAGAGTCGATCTTCGCACCCAGTTGAAGATCCAGAATACAAGAATGTTCTGAGACACAATACTTTTACATCTCACTCTCTCTCTGTCAACCCCCCTCTCAAGTCTTCTAGGCCTCTATTTATCATTCCATGTCTCTTTGAAACCTTAGACCGAGTCCAGGTGCCAA
This sequence comes from Picea engelmannii, assembly GCA_009831015.1. Classification (NCBI taxonomy): domain Eukaryota; kingdom Viridiplantae; phylum Streptophyta; class Pinopsida; order Pinales; family Pinaceae; genus Picea; species Picea engelmannii. The sequence continues at coordinate 61,076 of ML812763.1, forward strand.
AACCCTAGGTACCAAAATCCGCCTTTTAAGGACTTCTCCAAACTGTCCTTCCTTCTTCTCTGTGAGGTGCTCCAAAGCACCTATTAGTGTCTTCTTCTACTTGTTGGCATGTCCACGATTCATCTTCCTTGTTGCTTTGTCTTCCTTGATCTTCTCCTTTAACGGCTCTCTTTTGCTTTACCTTGCTCCTTCTTGTTGAAATAATGTAACTGCAAAGTGTATTCTTATTATTATCTGATATATTATTTATCGGATCAATCCCCATTGTGGATTGATCATGTCGGCTATTGTAAAAGGACCAAATCCCCTTTTGTGGATTGGTCATAATGTAATTGTAATAGTCAGAAAGAGAAGTCGGCCCCAGAATATATCAAAGAGGCCCTGGGATATAATAAAGGTGGTTATAACCACCCAGGAGAAGAAGTTGGCCCTGCCAGTGAAAGGACACTCCCACACATGCCAGTCTTGTATAAATTAGGAGGCTAGCGCCTCACTTAGACACACACACACTAGTTCATTGAGAGACAAGTTTCGGAGCTGCAGTTAGAGAGAGAGAGAGAGGTGCATATTTGGGAGAGGACATTATGTATTTGTTTGAGTTTTCTCTTGGCATTGTATTGGCTATCTATAATAAGGAAGTTTTGTTGGGTTTTCTTCCTCTAGAGGGTTTCCCAGGATAAATGATGTGTCTCTTGTGATTGTGTATTTCTCAGGGATCTTGTCTTATGTTGTTGTTATCTATTGAAATGCAAAGAACTATAATAATGGATTAAACATTAACATGGTATCAGAGCCAAGCTGAAGAGAACATCTTTCACAAGAGAAAAGTGAAAAACGTCATTGTTGTCGTACATGCAAATTAGGGTTTTTTGTCGAAGAGGCATTTCATCCCTAAAACCATCTAGAAAAGTGTGCCCCCCCCCCCCCCAAGGATCATTTTGGCACCTTTTCAGTGGCTAGATCTCTCAGAAAGTGAAACCCTAGTTTCACAAAGTACCAGAAAACCAAAGTACCAGAAGTACCAGAGGTACCAGAAAACCAGAAGCACTAGTCCAAAAATCCACAGATCAAGTTTGGAGGGGTAAAAATTGGATTTTATCATATCCAAGCACACCAGGCTACTCGCCTCAGCAAAGCGCACCTCCTGGTAAGTTCAGAATTTGATTTTGAACATTTTCATTTTTGGACATTTTCCCAGCTTCAAGTAAAAGATGTCTGCAAGCGTTAAGCTTGTTGACAAGCTAGAAGGTGTGGAAAACTTATGTGCATGGAAGTATAGGATTGATCTCATTCTTGAAGAGAATGACCTAGCAAGATTCGTCAAAGAAGAAGTGTCGGAGCCTGTTGATGCTGCAGTAAAAGCAAAGCAGCAAAAGGACACAATCAGGGCCAAAAGAATCATTGCAGATTCAATCAAAGACCATCTAATTCCCTATGTGTCATCAAAGAAGACTCTGAAAGAAATGTTTGATGCCCTAAACAGACTATATGAAGGAAAGAACATAAATCGAAAGATGAATCTTAGAACTCAGCTCAAGAATACAAGAATGCAGAACGGAGAATCAATCCAAGAATACTTCTCCAGAATATCCCAATACAAAGAACAACTAGAAGCAATTGGAGATACTATAGACGAAGACGAACTTATAATGATGACCCTAAATGGTCTCACAATACCTTGGGATGCATTCATCCAAACGATTTGTGCCAGAACAGAGAAACTGAAGTTTGACAGTCTATGGGAAGAATGCATCCAAGAAGAAACAAGAGTAGCTAACCGAGAGGCTTTACTAGCAAGAGATGAAGATCAAGCCCTAG